>CAUHTR010004100.1:0-39810 GCA_959609185.1 Schmidtea polychroa | reverse complement strand
CGAAATCAAAGGAAGATGCGGAATGGATCCTCCTAAAATGACTAAAGAATGCTTAGCTGATTTAAAAAAGTTGTTCCAAGATTATGGAAAGGAAAATGGAAAACTCGATTTGTCTTGCGATAGTGAATATGCAAAACTTGTCAGCCAGTCGAGCAAAGAAAAATCAAAGCTGAAAGTGAAATGTGCAAAATCACGATGAAAACTGTTTGTAAAATAAATTTAAATATTTCAAAAATTTATTAGGTCATTTAAAATCAAGATTGTTTGAAATGATTTTGATTTCAAATAATATAATAATTATTTTAGAAATATATAAAAATTGATATAATGAAAATCAAATCATGGAATTTAGTTATTTTTGAAATAATTTTTCTTTCCCACTTTTTTGCATAAAAGAAATATTAATAATTATTTTATGAAGTATAATTATATAAAATAATTTTTAAAAAAATTAGTATCCATTATAATTATCAGGATGCACAAATTTTAATTTTTTTTAAATTCAATTTAAAAAATTTTTATTTGGCCTATATAAACAAATATCTTTCATAATTATTCATCCAGCCAAGCTCAGTTTTGAATATAATTCTAGAATTTGCTCTTTCAGTTCACTAATTTTACTACCTGTATAATAAAATTAAAAAACAAAGCCAACAGTTCACGAAACAAAATAATAACATTTACAAGACTGGTTTATAAACTACTTACAAAGATTTGCTTCCAAAACCTCATTTATCAAAAAGTGTAATCCTTCAATTAACATTCAGTTTGCAAAGATTAACAACCCTTTTAGTAATTTTTTTCCACTACTTTCTCTTTTTAAAAGTTAAAATAAATAATCATGTTTTTTGATATATATATACAGTACAATCCGCTTAATAACACATCGTTTTATATCACAATACGCTTATTATCACGCCAAGATGTAGAACAAAAACCGTATTTTTTTTTCGTATTTTCGTATTTTTTTCGCTTAATAGCACATTCGGTTTATATCACATTTATATATCGGCCGGACCCCGTGATATTAAGCGGATTCGACTGTATATATCATAGGCAATATGTGTTTTATGTGGATTCATCAATAACAATAGACAAAAATTCCACTTGTTTTATATCGGTAATTAAGGATTCAAAGTCTCCAGTTCCTAAAATTTCAATTCTACGTATCGTCGAAGTATGTGACATAGGAATCTGTTGAACGGAAGATGTTATGTTCTTTTTTATTTTATCGTCAATTCATTCTACTTCCAAACCTGCCAGTATGCATTTATTCACCGTTTCCGAGTCACTGAATATTTTCTTTTATTTTCGCTAGTATCCACGATACATGCAATTAAGCAGATGTCGCTTTTCCCTGCTAAGTGCAAGTTTGCATGAGAATTACACTGCCACGCTTATAAGATGTGATCAAAGATTTAAGTTCTTTCAGGATCTTGAAGTCGAATATGTCACTGATGAATGGAATATTAACCCGCCGTTGGTCGTGCGGCGGCGCAGCGCTCACCCTATCGGTTTTTTGATGCCGTTTTTTTTTTGTATGAAACATATTAACTCGTGGGTCCCTCTACTTTCCAAGAATTATGTGTTTTTCAATATTACAGGCTCAAACACGTGTTTACTAATTCTATACACATTTGGTTTTGCGTATTAGTTGTGCTAAAACAAGGATCGAGAGAGAACGTTATTTACGCAGGTTTGATTCGTGCTGGAATTTTTATTTTTCGCTAATTTCTTTTTCTTATTATGTACTTTTTTGTTTTGATTATTATGTTTTTAATTTATTTTATAAAATTATTTTTTATTTAACTCTTTTGATATAAAAAAGCTTTTGGAATAAAAAAATGATTTTGAATTTTTTTTCGATCCCTTAGATAAAAATGATGAACCGTGATTTCTCTTGGTTAGTTGAAGATGAAGATGAGACTATTTTGTGTACTGATGATTTGGATTCATGGGATGTTTGAATTTAGTGATCGTTCTAGTGATGACGAGACAGAATCCGATATTGAAATAAATACGCGTGAAGAAGAATATAATGAACGCATAATTTATGGAAAAGATAAAAAATATGTTTCGAAAGCTCATCCACTTTCGATGAGCAGACGAACAAGAAGATGGAATATTGTTACCAGCCAACCCGGTTGAATTCTTTCGTAAAAACGCAAAATCCCCACCTAAATGCTGGCAACTGTATTTACCGGATGAAATCCTCACTGAAATTATCAACCACACGAACAGTCGTTTAGACCAAATGAGGAGCAAATACAACCGGGAGCGAGTCGTATTGGCAACGACGTTGGATGAAATAAAGGCCTTATTTGGGTTGTTATACATAGCAGGAGTTCTAAAATCTTCTCACGTGAATGTAGAAGATCTTTGGGCCACTGAGGACACAGCTCCAGAATGTTTTAGGTTTACGATGCGCTATAATCGATTTTATATCATCAGAGCATTGCTATTTGATAATTATGTCAATCGAGAGGACAAGAAAAAAATCGCCAAACTAGCACCGATAAGAAGAGTGTTTGATTATTTTTCAAATCGATGTGAAAATATTTATAAAATTGACATGTTTGCCACGGTGGACGAGATGCTGGATAGTTTTAGGCAATATATTCCAAACAAACCAGCGAAATATTACGTGATTATTTTGTGAATTATAATATGTATGTTGTATTTTTTGAAACATTTCCCCTAGGGCCTGCCCTCCCTAAAACTATTAAAAATAAATTAAATAAATTTGCGCAAATATTTGTAAGGACGTTGACAGGGAAGATCATCACGATTGAAGTTGAATCAAGCGATACTATTGAAAATGTGAAAGCGAAGATTCATGAAAAAGAAGGGATAGCCCCATGTCAACAACAACTTAATTTTGCTGGTAAAACATTAAAAGATGGCTTTACTTTATCAGATTATAATGTTAAGAAAGACCCATCTGGTCTTGGGTCTTGCAGGGGGAAGTCCAGTATCTGATGCTGAGTTCGAGGCAGGTTACAAAAGACGAACAGGGTTGAAGATTTCATTAGAGCGTTTACGGAACCGGGCTTTAGGAGATGGATTGGACACTGGGGAAGAACGAAGGAGAATGGAGGCATACGAAGACAAGTATGAAGAAGTAATGAACGAATTCGAGGAGCTGAAGAATAAGGCTCTAGAGTTAGGACAAGAGAAAGAAGTGAAGGAAATTGAGGTAGATCTGAAACGATTAGAAGCGGATTTTAGCAGAATCGGTGATCTGGTACTCACGCAGAAGGAAGAAAGTTTTAAAGTGGATTCGCCCTTGGAAGCCCTTACAGCTTCCGATATTTAATGGAAGGGTAATGGAGTATCCTGGATGGAGAGCAATTGTGAGAGCCTTCATCGAGGACACAGATGAACCCAGCGAAAGGAAATAATTGTACTTGAGACATTATTTGGAAGGGAAGCCTTTGCAATTGATTGCCTATATTGGATATGGTTGACAGGCTTTCGAAGCTGCGATGAAATTATTGGATGAAAGGTACGGGGGACCAGAAAGATCATACACAATGATGCTGGACGCGGTGCAGAGATTCTTTCCAGTGAGACTCAACGTATTGGAGGACCTAGAGCGGTTTGAAGAGCTGCTAGGAAATCTCAACCTGAATTTCAAGGACCAAAAGAGAGAAGGTGAATTAAACAACGGAATGTTGTATCATCAATTGATGAAGAAGTTGCCAGAAATCATGTTAATTCAGTGGTCACGCAATTGTGATTCAGGGAGAGAAGCAAATGTACAAACTTGAGCCGATTGGATCAAAAAGGAAGCTAATAGGCATCGGCAAACATTGAGCATACTGTTTGGAGAAGGGCGGACAAAATGTAGAACTATCCAACCAAGAACAAACCTCGGTAATGCGATTAGGGGCACGAATTTTACGGATAGTCGGCGAAAGATAGTTAGTAGCGCTCGAAAAAGAGAACCAATCTGTGTGAAATGTGGATCAGAACATTATTTAAATCAAAGTTCAGAGTTCCTAAAGCTGAATGTTAAGGAACGACATGAGTTTGTAACCAAGAAGTGGCTTTGTTACAATTGTCTTGCAACAGCTCACATGGCTAGAAAATGTGAAAAACCGAGCTTTTGTAAGAACAGAGATTGTACTCGAAAGCATCATAATTTGCTCCATGGCTCAGAGAACAAAATTGATGGAAATCAAGAGCCGAGCAATGAAAACACATCAATGATGACCGTTCAAGATAGACAGAGTCAGAAGATGTATGTTCCTTTACGAACTATTACGGCAAAGTTAATTAATAAAGGAAAAGAGATCAAGATCAACGCATTGCTAGACGACGCAAGCAATGTTAGTTATATTAGCGATTGGGCGGCGCAAGAACTGGGGTTTGGAGGACAGTGGCAAAGCACTCCAGTTGGTGTAATTGGTGGACAATCACAAATTTTGGAAACGAAGCCAGTAACAGTATTATTGGCAAGTAATAATAACAATTTAAAAGTAAATTTGAACGTCTTGGTGGTAAAAAAGGTCACTGGAGACCTGTAAATGTGTAACTGGAGGAAGTTATCGACGAAATGGAAGCATCTGAAATATATAAACTTCCCAATTTTGAATACAAGGACGCAGATAGATATATTGATTGGTGCTGACTACCCATATCTACATCGATCTATTCGAGAAGTAAAAGGAGCAAAGCATGAAGCATTTGCAAGATTGACGCCCCTCGGATGGATATGTCTTGGTAGGATCAAAAGAAATCAAGCTCCAAGATGTTCGCATTTGGTTCAGAGTTATTTTGCGGTAACTGAAATGTTAAATGACGAGTTACAGGCATTTCGGGGAATTGAGGACACGCAACTCGACAGGAGTAAGGCATCTAATGAAGAGCAAGGAGCTCAGAGTCATTTAGATGGGCAAATATTCAATTCTGGAGGAACTAACGAATTAGTTAACGTCATTACAATCACACAAAATATTCAAGGAAAAATGAATACATGGGAAAAGCAAGATGAGGCTTGCCGACTGGTCAGATCATAAAATTATCCGAAGGGAAAAGTTTGGAATATTGAATTGGCGAAAAATGAAGGAAGAATAATGGAGATATTTCACCTAAACACATGAACAGGGGCAGTTGCTTGGCCGATTATGTCGATTGTGGGTGGAGAATCTACAGTGATGTCTCAAAAAAGATGCGTGGTGCGGCGGCTTATATAATAGAAAGATGGGTATGTGAGGGTTATTGGAGATTGAGCAAATGAAAAGAGTAATTGGTACCAATAACTGAGGTTTACCCCTAAAGTAGATTGGGTTGTTGATCCGCTGGAAGGGATCAAGGAGGGGGGAAATATTTCCGCCGATTTTGGCGTGGTTTTTGTATAGCGTCTATGTGCGCGGTTGTTAGACAGGTTCTTGTTAGTGTGCTCACACAGACGCGAGAAGTAGGTTTTTGTATTTTTTATATTATGGTTTTTATTAGATTTGTAGAATTGAATTGATTTTGTGGCTTGCAATTGTTTTAAAGAGGAATAATTTTGGGGAATTTTAAAAAAATGAAGAATCTCAAACAATCGTCGGAAAATGTTATTAAATCATCTGGTGAATATTATGACACTTCTATTAGACCAAGTGTTGACAGAATAATTGCTGCAAAAGATAGTGCTATACATGATGCTGGAACTCCGTTTAGAATTACAAGTCAAACGCCACTAATAGTTTTGTTCATCG
The DNA here is from genome assembly GCA_959609185.1 of Schmidtea polychroa. NCBI lineage: Eukaryota > Metazoa > Platyhelminthes > Tricladida > Dugesiidae > Schmidtea > Schmidtea polychroa. Next base: position 34,102 of record CAUHTR010004100.1, on the reverse strand, counting down.
TTTCTTGTCAAAGAATAATAAAGCAGAATATAAAAAATGCCGAAAAGAAGGAATATGATATTCTATTTAATCGAGCTCTTAAAAGGATAAATGCAATTCAAATGTTTGCTAGCAAAAGTGCTGAACAATTATCCAATGTTTTGAATTCAATATACGATCAATCAGTGACAAAAAACAAAGAATGGTTGAAACAATATTATGATGACTTCACAGATGAAATGATAACAGTTGTGTTGGATTATATTTCTAAAGTTAATAAAGAAAGTCTTCTTCTGGGTCTTAATGTTTTCTGTAAACACACGTGAAGACTAAAATATGTAGGCATTACTTTTTTATGTATAACTCTTGTCGCTCCCCACATTTCTATCTGCGCTGTAAAAGTTTTAGAGATGTGTGTTTAAAAAATCCGAGGTATATTTCTCAATGAACTCCTCCACTACATGTTATAAATCCTCCGAACCTGTGAATAATTTCCTTCTCAAATACTTCTTTAAATGACGGAAAAATATTAGTAGTTGGATGCAAAATTGGGATTATAAGAGTGATGTTCAAAAAGCTACAACTCAATTTGTTCATTTCTGACCTGAGAAATGACCACTGTATAAATAAGCGCATTGTCACGTAAAGACCAGCGCGGAATCTCTGATCGTCTTCTACTCTTATTGTTGGCTGCTGTTATAAGGTTTCTGAAGAACTCTGCATTAATCTTAACTAACTTGTCAGCTATGTCCATGTGCTTTGCTGTCCTAGAACATTGAAATCATAAGCATCATTACATCATATATAAAACAAAATCTTTTGAAAATAATTTTATAAACATGCACAACTTTTATTAACGTTTCGAGCATTCTTTCTTCAATTTTTCTTTTTCTTTACTCAAATTCTCCACAGTCTTAGCAAATTCTGCGTCACAGGACGAGTCGAGTTTTTCGATTTCTTTGGAAATTTCGTCATCCAATTTCTTTACTTCTTCAATGCATTCTTTCGACATTTTATCATAATCAAGTCCACATCTTGATTCGAAATCCAAATAAAGTGGATTAAATGGTTGTTCGATTTTCCTAAATGCAGCATCACAATCGGAATCTATTTTCGCTACTGCCTTGTCGTAGTCCTCATCCATCTTATCCAGTTCTTTTAGGCATGATGCGCTTAATTCTCGCTTTGACAATTCTTATGATATTAATTTAATTAATGGCTTAATTAATGAGATTAATTTAAATTACCTTGTCTCGATCTGTACCTGCATTCCATAAACACTAGTCTACATGTCTAAAATGTGACTAAAATTGAATATATTCATAGAAACTGAAATAAGAAAAGAATTGAACAGAAAATAAACTGACATGTTTGCTACACTTTATGCACAATTTCAATGCAAAATCCATTGTTAATGCTTTTGTTTTAATTTCAACAGCTTGAAGAAATTGAGCAATTCTAACAATTATGATAAATTCTTCTTTTCGAAGTTTATTTCCCACAAACAATTCAGACAGAAATGCTGATGTTTGGGGGTAGAATGTGCTTTGATTTTTTAACCTTTAATTTATCAAATAGATTAATTAACCTTAAAGATTAGAACCTGTTGAATTTTGTTTCACAGCTAATGATAACTTAGCTACTCTGCCCTTCGCTGTTCAATAAATCTATTTTATACCAAACCTAGTCGAGAGCTGGTGGTTATTACTCATGTCACAGCTGGTCTTATTTCAACTATTAATCTTCAAATCGTTTTCTGCTGGGGAAATTTACTATTAATGCTTTTTAATCGATATTGATTAAAACTTAGTGATTTATTTTGCTGACAGCCAATGATCTTCTTCCTTTAATATTAATTTACTTTGCACTATAATAATTTAAATTTACTATTTATATATAATTTATTTTATTAATTACTATATTCAGAATATAGTTTAAACAGTAAAACCTCTACTTAAGACCACCTCCCTAAAGAGACCACCTCTAGTTAAGACCTCTATTTCTTCGGAACCAAATTTACACAGTAGTTTACTGGGACAAATAACCCTCCATAATAGGACCACCCCTCTCGTTAAGTCCACCTTTCGTAAAAAATAATTTTAGTTTAAATATTTTTTGTTTAAATATTTTTTGTTTAAATATTTTTTTAGAGTGGTATGAAAACAAAGTGCTGCGAGGTTTTCCTATTAACGGAGAATTGTTGAAAGCATCAGCTAAGAAGATAGCTATTAGTCTAAACAACAATGTGTTTAAAGCTAGTAATGGCTGGTTGGAGAAATTCCTCAAGAGAAACAATATTTGTAAAGGAGTCTTGGAATGCTGTTAAGCCATCAACAGTTGAGAGCTGTTTTAAAAAATGTGGGTTCTGCTCGGATATCACGGTTAAACCAGATATTATAACTGAGATCGAACAAGACGTAACAGATTTAGCTAAGAAGCTTGATTTCGACTTTGACCTTAGTGAGCTTGACATTTCTCTTGAACAAAACTGTTTTGAGAGTGACTGGGAAGAAAAACTGATTTCTTCTTACACTAGTTTGGATGATGCATCAAGTGAGGTTTCTGAACCAAACGAAGAAGAATCTGATTTACCAAAAATTGATTTAAAAACATCTTTATCTTATATTAAGAATCTTGGAATGGAACTGGGTGACAATAAATTAGTTGACATAATGTTTCAAGCTGAACAAAAGTTGACGAATATGATAGTTTTTGATAACAGTGAAGCCAAATCGAAGAGACAAACAACATTAGATGAGTTTTTATAATAAAATCTTCAATTAAAGTCTAGTTTTCTTTATAAAAATAAAATCCTCTCTAATAGGACCACCTTTAGTAAAGACCACTTTTGGTGCGGAACCAAGGGTGGTCCTATTAGAGAGGTTTCACTGTATATTGTAATTAATTTATACCAATAATATAATATTTATATTTATAGTAATTGTTTTTCTAATTATGGTATTTATTTATTCCTATTATCTATTTATAGTAATTATTTATTTATAATAATTATTATTTACTGATTAACGGCTATTGTTTTTATCAAACCTAACCCCAAAAAATAATTCATATATTCCTAAATAAGCACTTCCAAACTATTTGTCATATAGATTAATAGGCATCCTTGAGTAGCGGCAAATTGTTCCTCGAATGGGCAATTGCTTGAACTAATGAAAAAAGTTATTCAAAGGAAATTTATTAAATTTATATAATTACTAGAAAATTAATAGAAAAGTGGATTACATTTGTTTACATTTAGAAAAATGTAATTATATTTATTTACAAATATATGTACACTTACGAGCCAATGTTGTGAGCAAAACTGCAAAGATATTCTGTAATATCTATGTTGTATTCAAACTTTACAGTATGTGCAGTATTCTTTCACAATTGCGATATTTACGAATACCCATTGAAGATTCAAAGCAAAAAAAATATTGTTTTATTTATAACTTGTTAAGGCTTTGTTGTCGTTTGATGGCATCTATAAATTCCCGAAATGCTCGACAGTCATGGTTAGGGTCAGTATTGGCTCCATTCGGTAAGCACAGGATGCGTCGTATATGTGCGACATAGGTGAAGGTTGTTAAAATTATCTCTTGAAACATTTTAATAATGTAAAATTTCATCGATATACCAATGATCTAATCCCATTATAGTATTTTATTAAGTATTATAAATGTTGTTAAGGGAGAAATTTGTAGAACCCAAAAGAGTCACTTTAAAAAAAACAAAATTGAAGTTCTAATTCACGATGGATTTGGTAATGATAATCTAAAAGACATTTTGATCCAAGTTAATGTATCTTTGTGAACAGATTTGGCAGAATCTACACTGAAAATTTATACGACTTAAAAAACTTCTGTTATTATTTCCTTACAATATTCTTTTTCGATTTTTTTGAATTTTTTTTATTTTTCGATTTGTGATTTTTACTATATCAATAATTTACTATAGTAAATTATCGCTATATAGTTTTTTTAAACATTTTGTTTCACAAACGTTAAGGGCACAAAATGATAGTAAAAACAAAACCTAATTGAGGTTCTGTTTTGACTCATAATAATCATAAAAATTTAACATTCTACTACACCCAGTATATTCGTTCGACCTTTATCACGATCAAGTGTTGCAACTTGCAAGTCAAGTGAAGGTAATATTGAATTGAATTAACAGCAATGAAGATTATTGAATGAACAGAGAGGCTCTTCATTAAATTTGCATAATATTAGTAGAAATTGAATTTTTAATAAGTATTTCGTGAATATTAAATTGAAATGTTTTTTATTTTTCAATGCGCGCCTTAGATGCCTTACAACTAACTAGTTTCGAATATTTTTATATTTTGGAATTTCCAAAATAACCATTAAACAGCAAATCAAGAAAATTGATATTATAAGCGAATGATTTAAAAAAAATACTTAAATATTGTAAATGTTTATATAATAAATATTGCACACACAGAAAATTAAAAATAATGTAGAAAATACCGTGGTACATTGGTATACTTCTTAATCCATTCCAGCTCCAAAACGGGCAGTATACCAATGATCATTATTCTGCCTATATTTCTTATGGTAAAATCAGTTTGGAATGCGTCCATTTTGATATAAGTCCAAGGAATCTGAAACGGAGGATTAAGGATGAAAAATTCAATTTAGAAAATTTGATTTTCATATAACATTGAAATTAAACTATTATTTGGTCGATTGCAAATAAATGTAAAATTTCAATTTAATATAATAAATCATGGACAGTTCCACAAATCTTTTAAATTTCAAGCTATATTTATCTTAGAAATCTTTTTGATTTTATTGGAATTTATATTTTCGTTTATCTTTCCCTTTTTTTCTTTTCTTTGAAAATAAATGCAATTTAAAACAAATATTAATTATTATTTTTATATTTGATTTTGGATTCATTTTACGGGTTCTACTAAATAACATGCATTTGCAAATCTTGTTGTAATAAAAGTATCATTAGAGATGTATAAATTTGTTTGTTTGATGAGGTTTTTGTTATAACATGTAAGATAAGCTCCATTCAATTGACATTGTTCATAAACTGTATCAAACAAGTTTTTTCTTCTTAGCTTTCATTCTATAAATTTGCTCACCCGCCATTCATTACAGTCATTCTAATATCATGATTAAAACTTTACTTATTGTTTATGCTGTCCTTTTCGTGTCAATTGAATGTAGATTTCGAACAAGACTTGGTAAGTAATTCAATTGCAAATAAATTATTAAAACATTTGATAAATTACAGATAAAATAGCAAAGCGAGAATTGAGTGCCGAATGTAAAGCCGAACTGAAGAAGTTAGATGACCAATTTACGGCCGCTGCAAACAAAATCGACACAGATTGTGATGCGGCATACGTGAAATGGTCAAAGACATACTTGTCAGAATATATAGCACTCAAAGAGAAGTGCGGTTTGGATACTTCAAAAATGGGAAAAGATTGTAAAGCTGAATTAAAACGATTATTTAATCTTTTTGCGGAAGGCAATTATAAACTCGATTCGGGTTGCGACAATGAATATGCAAATCTTGTAAGTCAGACGAGTAAAGAGAAAGAAAAATTGAAACAACAATGCGCAAGTTCTCGATAAAAAATGATTTTGAAAAATAAATTCTTCTTTATTTATTCTTTTACAGCCTTTTATTGTGAATTGTTAATAAAATAAATTCATATTATTTAAATATAATCAAATCGAGGTTTTGAACTTTTATAAAATAATTAAAATTTATAATAATAATTTTCAATAAAATAGCTACTGTTATCAATAAGTAATATAAAATTATATTATTTTGAAAGCACTTTATAACGGGTTAGTGGTAAATGTTTTAATAGGTGATGCATGAACAAGAACAGTTTGTTGATGAGTAATTGTTTTAAATGTTATTAATATTTTAATAAATTGTTTTAATGAATGCCAGAAATAAAAATCAACTTTGTTTAAATTCATTTATATTCATTTGATTAACTTGTAACGACAAGAATTATTTTCTATGGAAACTTTAAAATTAGAAAAACTTATTATTTCAATTGAATTCAATTATTGTAGTGTAATATCAGTAAAATCTTTATTCATATATGTAATATCAAGATCTTACCTGTCTTACCTTGGAGATGTGCTTCTACTGTTGCAAATTTTTTTTGCCTTGAATGAAACATGAACTTAATTTATATTTCTTTTATCTTTCAACCATGAATAAATTGATAATTTTTGTTTTTGGTATTCTTCTCGTGTCCATAGAAAGCAGCTACAGATCGAGACTAGGTTAATTTGAAAAACATTAATTGATCAATTAGTTATTTCATTAGCTGAATTATCAAAGAGGAAATTAAGCGAAGCGTGTCAGAAAGAACTGGATAATAGGAATGACTATTATGACAAAGAAGTACCTACAATAGATTTCGATTGTAAAGTTGGATTTTTTTTAATTGGAAAACATATTTTTTCCATTTGTTTTGCATTTCAAACTAAAGTGTACACTTGATTTTTAGAAAATGTTAAAAGAATTCCTGGAAGAAGGAGAAAATGATTGGTGATGAATTTGCAAAAGAAATCAAAAAACTTGACTTATCCTGTGATGCCGAAAATGTTTAAGTAATTAAAAATTTAAGTAAAGAAATGGAAATATTGTTAAAACAATGCGCTAAAAATAAAAAATAAAAAATTGAAATTATGAAACTATAATAAATATTTTAAAAATTTAATTTTTAATTTTTATATAATTAATTGTTTTCATAAATATTTTCTGTTATTTTTCCTTGGTTTTTCGTTAAGGATTATCATTGGATAATAACGTATTACACGTAATCCAATAGAATATATAGAATTATTATTATTATTATTATTATTATTATTATTATTATTATTATTATTATTATTATTGTTTCGACCAGTCAGAGGGCAATATAGCGAAGGTAATATTTGAAAGTTCTAGACATGCGTTTTGTATCTGTTGCCCGAAGAGATGTCTTTTCAGCAGTGAAACTTGTCCATGTGATCGTGGCTCAACAAGATCGTTGCAAATGATTAATGGAAGTTTATCAAAACGATTGGAAATCAACGATTTAATTTCTGTAAATCATGAAATGACAAGAGGAACTCCAAGATATTTTTATGGAGTTTCCCCAGGGGTTTGGGAATGTTCGTGAGTTATCTGAAACCATTTATGACATTAGCGATAAAAAGATAAACTTGCTAACTTATGAATATGATATTCTATTTAATCGAGCTCTTAAAAAGATCAACACAATTCGAATGTTTACTAGCCAAAGTGTTGAACAATAATCCAATGTTTCCAATTCAATCATGGCTCAATCTCAAGTTATTGGACACGTTAAATGATTTAACAAACAATGGTTTTCTACAAATAAAGCGTGTGATACGATTAATTACAAAGAAATTCTTTTGATTTGTTTTAGACGAAAACAATTATTATTATTATTATCATTATTATTATTATTATTATTATTATTATTATTATTATTATTATTATTATTATTATTATTATTATAAAATGATGATTGCTTGGTAGCAGCATTTATTATTTAAAACAATAAAATGATAATTTAAGCCTTTTGCTGCAAATAATGTATTTAATGAAAGAATTTTCGACTATAAGATAGACCTTGTCAAGGACTATCTTATAGTCGAAAATTCTTTCATTAAATACATTATTTGCAGCAAAAGGCTTAAATTATCATTTTATTGTATTATTATTATTATTATTATTATTATTATTATTATTATTATTATTATTATTATTATTATTATTATTATTATTATTATTATTATTATTACTATTTTATTAGCGATGGTGATTTATATTTCAATTATCTGTATGATTTTCGTGATTTACAGAATCATTTGTATTTGAAAGTACTTAAAATGGTTTGCTTTGGAAAACTCTTTTTGATTAAATCAAATTTATAGAAAAAAATTAATGCTGCCCTAGAGTATTGAAATTATAAACATCATTACGTCATTATAACTTTTGGCAAAATTTAATATAAAACAAAAATCTTTTGAAAATAATTTTATAACAATGCACAACTTTTATTAACGTTTCGAGCATTCTTTCTTCAATTTTTCTTTTTCTTTACTCAAATTCTCCACAGTCTTAGCAAATTCTGCGTCACAGGACGAGTCGAGTTTTTCGATTTCTTTGGAAATTTCGTCATCTAATTTCTTTACTTCTTCAATGCATTCTTTCGACATTTTATCATAATCAAGTCCACATCTTGATTCGAAATCCAAATAAAGCGGATTAAATGGTTGTTCGATTTTCCTAAATGCAGCATCACAATCGGAATCTATTTTCGCTACTGCCTTGTCGTAGTCCTCATTCATCTTATCCAGTTCTTTTAGGCATGATGCGCTTAATTCTCGCTTTGACAATTCTTATGATATTAATTTAATTAATGGCTTAATTAATGAGATTAATTTAAATTACCTTGTCTCGATCTGTACCTGCATTCCATAGACACTAAAAGGAGAGCGAAGGCAAAAGTGAACAATTTATTCATGATTCAACAATGATAATGATACGTATTGAATGTATATATTTATATGAGAATTGGTAATGAACATACAAGTTTCATACGGTTAATGAACAAATCCAATGTAGCGCAACGTTGTATTTCTTCTCAAATATAGATTGACAACATGAAGACTTTTAATTCTTTGAACATAGAGCTGTTTGAATCTTATAGGAAACCATAATAAGTTTTTTCATGTCTAAAATGTGACTAAAATTGAATATATTCATAGAAACTGAAATAAGAAAAGAATTGAACAGCAAATAAACTGACATGTTTGCTACAGTTTATGCACAATTTCAATGCAAAAGTACATTGTTAATGCTTTTGTTTTAATTAATAACTTTTATTTAATAGCTTGAAGAAATCGAGCAATTCTAACAATTGGCAAATAAAAATTGTGAATAATTTCATATATTCCTAAATAAGCACTTCCATATAGCTTAATAGGCAATCCTTGAGTGGCGGCAAATAGTTCCTCGAATGGGCAATTGCTTGAAATAATGAAAAGAGTTATTCAAAGAAAATTTATTAAATTTATATAATTACTAGAAAATTAATAGAAAAGTGGATTACATTTGTTTACATTTAGAAAAATGTAATTATATTTATTTACAAATATATGTACACTTACGAGCCAATGTTGTGAGCTAAACTGCAAAGATATTCTGTAATATCTATGTTCTATTCAAACTTTACAGTATGTGCAGTATTCTTTCACAATTGCGATATTTACGAATACCCATTGAAGATTCAAAGCCAAATAAATATTGTTTTATTTTTAACTTGTTAAAGTTTTGTTGTCGTTTGATGGCATCTATAAATTTCCCAGATGTTAGATTGATATGGTGAGCGCCATAGGTGAAGGGTGTAGGAACATACAATTATTTCGAAAAAAAAATTAATTCAAATGAACATTGCAATAAATAATTGATATATCTGCTCAATAGTCAATATACCAACGAAGGCACGGACAGTTGATCTGCAGATTGTATGGAGATTGTTGAAGATCTTGACAATTATCAGAGAAATAATTGCTAATAAAACGAAATTTTCAGTTTCTTGAATGTCTGGCATATTTGCTTTATTGGTTATGATGCGATTTAATGATTGGGAAGTTGAATGTTTCATTGTTTTTTTTATATGGAATTTGATTTTCGAAAAAAAGTGAGGATTATTTTAACAATGATTATATAATTTGATTCTAATTTAATTAATTTAATAATATATTTGAAGTTCAATTATTAAATTGATAAAAGTGGGAGTCAGAGGCACTACAGAGTAAGCTAAAATTATCTTTTGAAACATTTTAATAATATAGAGGTTTAGCCATATACCAAGAATCTAATGTTAGTATAGTATTTCAACAAATCTCGTCACAGCCATGAAATCAAGAAAAATAAATTTATCATAATTTCCTTTTATTATTTAATTTGTATACCTGTTAAGTATTAATATAAGTCTATATATTATTATGTTTTTTAATATTTAAATATTAGAAGAAATTGAATTATTAATAAATAATTTGTATATATTAAATAATGGTATTTGATATTTGATGCCTTACTAGTTTCGATTATATTTATATTTTAGAATTTCCAAAATAATTATTAAACTATTTTAAGAACTTTTTTCAAATTTCACCACTGATTTCTTTTCAATTGGCATTGTATTTTTTAACAAAGCTTGACTGTGAATCAGTAAATGTATAAATAAAACATCGATATCATTACTGATTCATAATCAAGCTTTTTAATAACAATTAAACATTGAAACAAGAAAGTTGTTATTATGAGCGAATGTTTTTAAAAAAATACTTAAATAATGTCCAAGGAATCTGAAACGGATTAAGGATGAAAAATTTGATTTTCATATAACATTGAAATTAAACTATTATTTGGTCGACTGCAAATTAATGTAAAATTTCAATTCAATATAATAAATCATGGACAGTTCCACAAATCTTTTAAATTTCAAGCTATATTTATCTTAGAAGTCTTTTTGATTTTATTGGAATTTAAATTTTCGTTTATCTTTCCCTTTTTTTTCTTCGAATATAAATGCAATTTAAAACAAAAAATAATTATTATTTATATATTTGATTTTGGATTCATTTTACGGTTCTACTAAATAACATGCATTTGCAATATATTGTTGTAATTAAAGTAGTATCATTATAGATGTATATAGTTTGTTTGTTTGTTTGATGAGGTTTATGTCATAACATGTAAGATAAGCTCCATTCAATTGACATTGTTCATAAACTGTATCAAACAAGTTTTTTCTTCTTAGCTTTCATTCTATAAATTTGCTCATCCGCCATTCATTACAGTCATTCTAATATCATGATTAAAACTTTACTTATTGTTTATGCTGTCCTTTTCGTGTCAATTGAATGTAGATTTCGAACAAGACTTGGTAAGTAATTCAATTGCAAATAAATTATTAAAACATTTGATAAATTACAGATAAAATAGCAAAGCGAGAATTGAGTGCCGAATGTAAAGCCGAACTGAAGAAGTTAGATGACCAGTTTACGGCAGCTGCAAACAAAATCGACACAGATTGTGATGCGGCATACGTGAAATTAGGTAAACAAGTCATGCCGGATTATTTAGCTCTGAAAGAGAAGTGCGGTTTGGATACTTCAAAAATGACAAAAGATTGTTTAGCTGAAATGAAAAAATTGGTTAATCGTGATGCGGAAGAAAATTATAAACTCGATTCGGGTTGCGACAATGAATATGCAAATCTTGTAAGTCAGACGAGTAAAGAGAAAGAAAAATTGAAACAACAATGCGCAAGTTCTCGATAAAAAATGATTTTGAAAAATAAATTCTTCTCTATTTATTCTTTTTACAGCCTTTTATTGTGAATTGTTAATAAAATAAATTCATGTTATTTAAATTTAATCAAATTGAGGTTTTGAACTTTTATAAAATAATTAAAATTTATAATAATAATTTTCAATAAAATAGCTACTGCTATCAATAAGTAATATAAAATTATATTATTTTGAAAGCACTTTATAACGGGTTAGTGGTAAATGTTTTAATAGGTGATGCATGAAAAAGAACAGTTTGTTGATGAGTAATTGTTTTAAATGTTATTAATATTTAAATAAATTGTTTTAATGAATGCCAGAAATAAAAATCAACTTTGTTTAAATTGTGTAATTTCTGATTGAAAAATAATATTTAAAAAATGTACTGAAATTATTATTTATTCATTTCATTAGCTTTTAACAATAAGAATATAAGAATATAAGAATTATTTTGCTGAAATGGTAAACTTTTACATTTTACATCAACAACGACAAGATAGCATTTTCAAATATCAAAAGTGAAAAACAATTGGAAAAGGATATGCCTATTAAGCATATCATATTGGTTTATCTAACAAATTATTTTCATCAAATCATATAATCAAGTCAGTAAATATTTCGTCCAGTCGATTTTGATTTTCTCGAACTGTTGAGCTAAAAAACCGGAAATGCCAGACGTTTGATAGGTATACGTTTGATTAGATGTTTAATTAGAAATTCTATAATATAGTAGTAACTTGGGGAAATCAGTTAAATTGAACAAAAATAAAGAATAAGGGAAAAGAAAATAATGAATTGAATAAAATAATAAGTAAGACCAGTAAAACAAAATAGATAGCAAATAATCGCTAATTAAACAAGAATATACAACAATAGCCAAGTGGAAAAATAAGATAATTAAAGAAACATGAAATTAAAACACCAAGATAATAAAACAAGCAATAAAAGGATTTTCAGGAACATAAACCGAATAGCATATAAAATCACAAACAGCATAACCAACAGGATCCAACAAAAGAAAGAGAAAAATAAGAATAACAAAATTATCAAATAAATTACAAAATAAAATAAATAAATAACCTTAAGAAAAGTATTTTAAAAGAATAAAAAGTAGAAAAATCTAATTTTACACCATACCTGGATCCTGATTGGATGAAATTTAGTATATCTAGAATCAACTTAACTGATTTCCCCAATGTTAAAAATTTTCATCTAGGTAAAAATGTTTATTGTTAATAACCAATGTAATGTTAAATATTTTCATCTAGCAACTATTATTTCGAATTCATAACCAGGGAACAATTTAAATCTTCTAGTAACCATTCGTTTGAATTCATACAAACCGGAAATCATGTATATTTTTATTTATTTGTTTTTATGTTTAATGGTTTTTATGTGCTGTGATTGTAATTCGGGTATTTATAAATAGTATAAACTTTACAGTCATTAAATTTTTACTTAAAACTTCGTTCTCTTTTCTCTCTATATAAATTTATTCATTCAGGTTAATAATAATGCCATTTAGATTTTAGTGAAGATAGTAGAACCCTCAGTAACGATATATTTAGCAAATGACAAAATCTATCAGATACATAAATAAAATGATTTGAATGAGCCTTGAAGGGTAGGAATTTGAAGAATCATTGGTTGAATGAGAAACTTGAGTAACTAGAGTGGGTGATTGAGGAAGTGTGATAAAATACGGAGGATGAGTTGAGAGTATTGCACAATAGAATGAAGAATGAGGTAGTTCATGTGGGTCTGGTACGTTTGCCCGACAATGACAATCCCGACATATCAAAATCCCGACACCAAAATCCCGACAGAATTTCATTCCCGACATGTCAAAATCCCAACAGTATTACTTTCCCGACATGTCAAAATCCTGACAACATTATATCTCGACATTTAAAATATCCATGTATTTTTGTGGATTTAAATATTTTATATTTACTGACACGTGTTTATGGTTATATTTTATATTTATTGTTTTGCTAAAAGCAAGTCTTTTTATATTGATTACATTAACATAATAAAGTTAACATGAACAAAAGTAAAATAGTATTATTTTAAAATTTAATATTATAAGATATGCCACGAAGGAAGTTTATGGTTGACCTATTGTCACGATCAGCAAGAATTGTTGTTAATGCTTTTTCCTTTCTTTGATATTCTTTTCGAGGTGGAGTCTTTGGTTTTCCAGCTACAACGTCTTCAATTCTCTTCATTGTTTGTTGTTGCTCCTTGTGTAAGTCGTTAATGATGGTCTAGACGCCAACATGCTGCCTGCCTATTAACGATTCAATTCGACGATGCCATGCTTCGGCGTTATTCTGGGTGCGTGGAAGGCCAAGTTGTGTTTGTTCGTGCACTGACCACAGACGAGGAGGAAAGATTGGCGCATTGTACTGTAAATTACCATCTCAAAGACGGCGACGAATTTTTCCATGCACGTAATATTCATCAAACCAATTAATCAGCTCTTGGCACTCGGGAGGAAAAAGTGGCTTGATGACGTCAGAGCCAGCAGGAATTTCATCAGACGGAAGAAAAGCCAGAGCAGCTAGATGACGAATAATGAGGCTGAATTCTGAGTTTTCATTGTACTGGTTTGTAAGACCATATCCTTGAACACGACGCCATATTGACTGGCCCAGATGAAACAAGCAACCCTTTTGAACTACCTCTGGGAATACACGAGACACAGCAGTTGATGGCAGCAAGTTCAAAGTCGGTAATCACTAAATTTGGTAGAAGGTCAATCCCGTTTTCCTGAGCAAAATAGCAAAGGCCTTCCAGCATTTTTATGTAACACTCTTCAGGCTTGTAATCAGAGCATAAGACAATGGTACAACTCGTGCATTGTCGCCGGTGCCAACTTTGGCATGAATTGTGTAGAGCTGCTTGAATAATGAAGGCACAACTTTAAATGTACCGTTCATTATCCAAAAATCAGCAGATGCCAAGTAACGTATATTTGTGTGAGTTGTAAAAATGGGTACTTGCTCATTGTCAAGTTCATCGATATCTTGTGCAAGAAAAGTTTCGTTATCTTCACCTACGGTGCGTAAATTAATTGGCGCATCAATTTCTTCAAGACGAACTGGCTGAGCTGGCATGTTATTGAGACGGATTCTCTTAATTTTTTGGCGCATTGTATTGTTACTTGGAAGGGAAGGCTGACTAGCTCCAGGAACGCTGATAATTGTCTCCTGTATAATTTGGGCTGGATTTTTTCTGGTGTCACGCGCCATATGTTTTAGAGTAGCCGTTGCTTTTGCGGCATCTTTTTCGGCTGCATCAGCGGCATGGTTATGTTCTGTGACACGATACAATATATGTTGGCCATTGATGAGTATAGTGCAAGCTCTGCCATTGCAAAAACCAGATTTTCTTTTGTCGCAGCACCAGTAAAATAGTTCTTCTCGGTTTTTGTCTTTGCACATTAAATAGCCTCCAATAACAATTTTATCTGCGCCTTTAGCTGACTTAACAATTTCACACACTTGCTCCGCCATTGCTGTAAGATAACTACTTGTTTTTAACAATTAAATGGTAAAATAGACATGCACATTCATGAATATACATATCAATATACATATCACACATATCAATAAATATAAAATATTTAAATTTTTAGTTTTATTAAAACTTTATTTTAATATGTCGGGATTTTGTCATTGTCGGGATTATGACATGATCCCAATTATACAATAATTTCATTATCTGAATTAAAATATGAACGGGACCAGTTTGTGAGGATGTTTGGGTACCGTTGGCTCCAGGACTGATGGCCTGTAAATTTCTTCATAGATCGGCACGTTGTGGGGGAGAATATCATCGGAGAGGAATGTTTAATTTTTTCGTGAACCATAAAAGTCACATACATTAGAATTCTTCAAATCAACGATAGAATCAGAATCGATTAATTGATATGCTAAATCCTTCACCGCCGCCTGTTCCCCTTCATCACCAGGCATAGAGACCTCTGAACATTGCTTGTAGGACAGAGCCACAATTTTGTCATTCCGACGAACTAACATTTCCAACCGAAGAAACTTAATCTTGAAAATTTTCTTTTGAAAACGTTTTCGCATGTAGATCGCGCCGTCAAAAAAATTTAGTACGAAATTTCCATTAGATTCACAGCGGGTAGCCAAATTCATCGACTAACCAGTTAGCCGCACTTTCGATTTCATGCACCTGACAAACGTTCGTCAAAGTAACTTCGAATAAATAACATTGAAATTCATTCATACGACAAACGTCAATTAGGTTAACTCTTAATGAATAGCAACGTCCAAATTCATCATTGTTTACTTAGAGCCATTGTGAATTCACCAACAATTCATTTCTCACATCCGGTCCACTTCGGACTCTGACTGAAAATTTTTCATGACAAAATCGTCAACTTGAAACCTTCGTTATCTATTTGAACCGGTCGAATAATTGAACATAAACATGATGTAGAGTTTAAAAGGGCCGTGTAAATATTTAAACGCAATTATATTCATCGAATGACACCATCGATAAATTTACCAATCGTAGTTTATTTCCCCCTAATGGGCAATCAAGGTTTTCTACAGTATCTCAAACACATCATTCGAAACATCATTTAGCCCATCGTCGCGGGCAACAATCATTAATATAATTATTCTAACGTTAATCGAACGATTATTTTTAATTTTGAACGTCATCCTAATCAACACATGAATCGACTCCGAACATTTATCTAACTAAAGGAGTGGTTATCACGTCCATTAACTAGAAATTGAATTTAATTTTATACTGACTAATCTGCGAATTAATGCAAATCTCCTTTAAAATATACGGGGAAATGAGCGATTGTATTAATGAGTAATGTACACTAATGCCATCTAAATCTCTATCACATGTCAGAGCCAAACCTTCCACAATCTGTCCCGAAACCTTGTTTTTCTTGTGCCGACAAAAATGCTGCCATCCCGCAATCGAATGAAAATCTTGGGGCTCTACAGAAGCGTATAGACGCGCTAGAAGGCACGTGGTTCTCCCTACTACGCATGAAAGAAGCGAATAAGAAGATCTTGTGTCTGGAGCACTGTCGTGACAGTTTGCTCGAAGAAAGTAGATGTCGATGCCTGACCATCAAGGCCCAATCGGAGGCCCTCCCCCGCATTTATTCAGAGGCGGAATTGAAGAACCGGATCAATGAGTTGCCAATTCTTGACAAGGGAAACGTCTTTCCCATACATCACCGCGTCGACGAAACTAATGTCCGTCTGTTCCGATCTGCCGCAATCATAGTTCGGAAAAGTCTCCTCCAACGACGCCCGATGTCGTCTTCATGGGTACCAGTACATTACAGTCGTCTCCGGTCGAGTCATTTCCTCACTGACGGTTCCAGCAATTTCCAACCCCATCCCTGCGCAGTCAACTGCCCGGAAGCGTAAGCGCCTCATCCGTGCCGAGCGTTCGAAGAAGCGGCGGGACGAAATCGCAGCAATGGAAGCCGCATTTTTAGCTGTCCCAAACTCTGAAAAAAGGGACTCCACATTCAATCCAGTCATATCCAGTACTCCTCAATATCGGATAATACCTGCTGCTAACTCGACGTCGTTCTCTAATTTACAACTAGAGACGGATATCGCTGCTTTGCTGAGAGAACCAGCTGAATTTTTATAGATAGACTGCATCGATGATTGCCCAAGGAACGTTTATGATCTGATTCACTAGTCGAATTTCTTTGTGAGTGTATCGGTTCTATCGACATGTTGTATAGCGTGTCAGATGTGAGTGAATGTGCAAATGTGCAAACTCTTATTATAATTTTGTGTCTTTTGTCTTTGATTGATTCTAAGGCGTTTGGAGATGATCGAACATGTTGATTTGACAGTTTCGCCAAAAGAAAGAGTGATTAAAAACGACATCATTTGGACCAGAGGCGTATTGAAATATTGAAGTGATTCTACAAGAAAGATGTAAGCCCTTCTATCGGCATTCTAGAACCCATATCATGAGGAGTAGTCCTAACATAGGGGTTCACCTGATCATGAATCCCAACCCGTGTGTACAGCACCAACATGAGCAACCTCATGAGCACACATGTGGGAGAAAAATTGATAAATCATAATGGGCGTTTGAGAAGGAGTCTTTCTCTGAGACAATTAATTAATGAACCTAGCAACCACCATCACGACACACCCCTAAGCGCCCAACAATGTCAATGTCATAACCATCAAAATCATTGTCTCCTAAATAATACCGAATACAAGACTGGTTTTTCCACACCCATATACGCTTGTCATTATTGTTTGAAACCACATTATTATAGAAATAAATTTTGGGCACCCCGACAAAAGAACACCGACATAAGAGCGAAGACATAAGAGCGCCGACATAAGAGCGCCGACATAAGAGCGCCGACATAAGAGCGCCGACATAAGAGTACCGACATAAGACTACCTACGAGGTATAGCCAACAACTTAGCAGTATAAATGGAACTATAAAGAAACATGTTATTAGTTTGAACTTCCTTTCATTTTGTTACATTTCATTTCATTTTATATTCTCACTTTAGGCTTAACATTTAAAATCTTTTTATGTGTTATTATATTGCAATTTGAATAATTGGATTTCAGTTGATAGTCTATTATAGTTAAGATGCCCGCAAACGTTCAGTTGATTTGACCAGTTTTTTAGTTAAAAAAACTGAGCAATTAGTTTTTAATGAAACAACAAAGAGTTAACAATGCCGTCTGATCTGAGTTAATTTTCTTGTTCCTATTTATTAAATATTGTTTTTCGATCTTTAGTTTGCGCTCTTATGTCTGCGCTCTTATGTCGGCATTTTTTTTCTTGCGTTCTTTTGACAGGTCCCCTAAATTTTGTATATAAAAAATACTTGAAAAATCATGTAGAAAAAATCAATAAAAATACTTGGAGAAATACATCTACTACTTTTGAATATACAACTTGATAAAAAATCAGACGTATAGGATGCAAGATATTTACAAGATATTCCCAACTCAAAAAATCAGTAAAATAAATTTCCTTACTCAAAGATTTTGTAAGTCTAGATTCTCTCTCTTTTTTTAATCTTTATTAAATTTTATTTTGCATATATAATCAACTTTTTGATTGATAAATTAGAGGAAATAGCTAATGTAAAAATTAGAGCATTTATGAATGTTCAGAGAAATTTAAATGGCCGTATTCAGACAATGTAATTAATGAAGAAAATATGTCATATATCGACAAATCTGAAATGTTTCCAAGCACGAATATCATCATGAATTTAATGATTTTACCTAGTGAGGAAATTAAGTCATGTATTGAGAATTCTGCAACTGATAAACCACCAAATGAACCTAAGCAAGAAGATGGATCTAATGATTTTCCTAATTTTATTGATCATGTTGCTGAAAATATGATGAAAGGAAATTGTAAAGATCAAAACTGCACATATGATAATTTATAAATTTAAAACTTGATTTAGGTATTTTTAAAAGTTTATTATTATTATTTTATTTATTATTATGATATTATTATTATTATTATTGAAAAAAACACCAAACCTTAATAAAGATTTATTAAAATAAAATTTAAACTATACAACGATTGTCGTCAATCTTTTCTTCTGCTTTCATAATCTTCCAAATTGGTTTGATTTTGTCTCTGCTTACATTATATCCTTGAATGAAAACTGTAACCATGCTAGTTATTTTACTAATCTTCTCTACATTGGGAATTGCGTCAATAAAAATAGATTTTCAAATAAATTTGTCATTAACAATGGTTCTCTTTATTGTCAATGTCTGTCGTCTTGATACTTCTCACAATATTGAAATACCTTTTATATTTGTTCTATTTTATTTTCAAAATCATCTGTCTGTGTAACATAATCCTGGACTTTTTTTAAGCCTGCATGACAGAGTTTGGTTGGTATATTCTATAAATTGTCTTATTTTCTTCTTTGGTATGCATATTTTATATTTGTTTGTCTTTATAACATTATTACAAATTTCAAAATTAGTACCTTCTCCTATTTGTATTTTTCTCCTATGCCATTAATTGCTATTTGTCTGTAATGTGTCTTTCTTTGGCTCTTCATGTATCGTATGATATTTTTACATGTATCACATTCGTTTCGTGATAAAGTATCGGTATTGCTATGCAGTTCAACTTTCTGATACCAAATTTCATATCTAGACCAGTGTTTCTCAATCTTTTTGACTTGCAGTCCAACATTTTTTGTTCGCAAAATTCCGGACCCACTTTCACATTAAAAGACATACGATTTTTAATAATTGTAACTTGATTTTGATGGCACCCAACCAAAGTGCCCAGTTCAATCTTAAATGATTGGTTTAGTCTAAGGCAGTGGTTCTCAAAGTGTGGGTCGCGAACCACGATGGGGTCGTAGAAATTTCAAGAAAACGGAAGATTGTAACTAAAAAAACATGGCTTCAAAATAAAATATTTTTTGAAAATAATAAATATTTTATTTTATATTACTATTTTCATCGGCAGAATATTTGCTAGGGTTAATGAGGTCGCTAAGTAAAAAAGGTTTGAGAAGCTCTGGTCTAAGGTATATATATCCTCGAAGCTCAATGTTTAACAAATTTCTTCGTTTTGATAGTACGTCAGAAACGGCAGAAAATCCGGCTTCAATCAACCATGTAGTTGGAAATGCAAGCAAGAAAGGCAGCACTTCTTTATAAAGCAGCGGGTGTGTGGATTTCACTTGTAATCAAGCAGTTAAACCTTCTTTATTTATTTTTTCCATTTGCATATGGTTATCTTTCAAATCAATGATTTCAGCAGCAATAAAAGGATTGAGATCAGTCTCAATGAATACATCAAAATCATTCAAATTCATAATCCATTTGGGTGGTGTTAGTTCAATTACATCAGTAAATTTAATAATATTTAACAAAATTTAAGTTAAACGATAGAAGAGCTGACGTAAATTTCAGGGGAATTTACGACAGTTCTTCTTTCTATACTCCAAAATTTAATAATATTTCAAAAATTAAATTTTTCGTGCACACCACGATCCCAATTCATTCTCCAGGCCCACAATAATTTTACTCAAGCTCACATGTGGGCCCTGGAGCCCATGTTGAGAAATAGTGATCTTGACTACTCGGGTGATTAATTCACGCCCAGTCCTTTTAAACACTTTGGTTTTTCGAATAGTTTAATGGCATCAATTTTACTATCATGTGTTCTTCTACCTTCTATATTTATAATACGACCTAAATATTTCGTTTCTCTTATAAAAATTATTCTTATAAGAATTATTCTCTTCTCAACTTTAATCCCGAATATATATTGTAGAAATATAAGAACTTTTTTTTTCAAATTTCACCACTGATTTCTTTTCAATTGTATTTATTAAAAAATATTTATAAAAATTCTTTATTAAATCAGTAATGATATAGATGTTTCTGATCACTTGAAAAGGCAGTGCCGAAAATTCGTAAATATCAGTGCTTAAAATGTCCTTTCCTGTGACAGGGATTCCATTGAGAAATTCCATTGATTATTTAGACATTCTGATACTAGATGGCCCAGTTCTTTGCAAGCCCAGCATTTTCTTCATTCTATTCTGTTGATTAGTATTTCTTCATTTATTTTTTGTCGATCTGGAGGTCTTCGTAATTTATATTCCGATTGCCTAGCATAAATCTTTTGTTCATGTCTTCCATTCTTCTGATGTTGATTTGGCTTACATTTTTGTCTCCATTTAACATTGTAGCTTTTGGATAATTTTTCTCTACATGCTGATTTCCATTTCCTATTTCATTTTTTTATTTCATTGGATTTTTGAATTCAATATTTCATTTCTTCGAATGTTTTCAAGCCTTGTAATTTAAAATTTTTTAATATTTTTAATTGATTTTATATTTTAATTCCTTTGCTCATACATTGGTGATAAAAAATTATTCTAAAAGACAACAATTGAAAATAAGAAAATGAAAGCATAAATTAAAAAATAATAAAATCTTATGGATCTGAGGCTACTGGACTTTTACGAGGCTTTTAAAAATTTCAGCAATCTTTGTTCTAGTGAAGGTTTTGTGACCTTTTACTGATGTCCAACATAGTAAAACATTTACTTTGGAAATAAAAGAAATCAGATACAAAAATTAATGCAAAAATATATATGGAATTTAAAAAGTGAAAAGAGATAATAGTTAAAAGAAATTAGAAGATATGCATATTGATGAACTTGAAGCAATTTTATTTTTATTTTAATTTATTTTGAAATTTAATATTACTATTATTATTTTTTATTAACATGAGCTTGAAAACTATAAATCATTTAATATATCGATGTTTTTGATATTCATGAATTTTCGGCACTGCCTTTTTCAAGTGAATATCAGAAACATCGACATATTTACTGATTTATAGTCTCCAAGCTCATTTTCATAAATTCAATGGAAAGAAAATTTGTGGTGAAATTGGAAATAAAAGTTCTTATAATATTATTATTATTATTATTTAAAACAATAAAGTGATAATTTAAGCCTTTTGCTGCGAATAATGTATTTAATGAAAATATTTTCGACTGGGGATTGACAAGGACTATCTTATAGTCGAAAATTTTTCATTTTCATTACAAAAGGCTTAAATTATCACTTTATTGTTTTAAATAATAAATGCTGCTACCAAGAAATCATCTCTTTATATTATTATTATTATTATTATTATTATTATTATTATTATTATTATTATTATTATTATTATTATTATTATTATTATTATTATTATTATTATTATTATTATTATCAGTGCTTAATATGTCCTTTCTGTGACAGGGATTCCATTGAGAAATTTATTGATTCTAATATACTGTTTTATTATATTTTGTTTGTTGTAATAAATATGAAATTGTAATAGGAATAACAATATAAAGTTATTCCTAATATTATGGTGTTTAAAATAGTACTACATAGTAAATAATTACTATAGAGAATTACAAAAATTCAAAAAATCAATATTTTAAAAATTACTAAAAATTGCAGAAGAAAAAGAAAAAAGAAAACGAAGTATAATAAAGCAAATTAGGAAATTGCAAATTATGAAAATAATTTAACAGATCTAACTAAATTATAGTTTATGGAAAACACTTAAAATTCTTTGTTCCTCAAACAGCCAAATCAAAAATTATCTTCTTAAAATCATCGAAACCATTGAACGGAAAATAAAAGATAAAATAAGGAATCTGAAAGATAAACTCAATCTTTTTTATCTAAAGTCCAAAGTAATTTGGTTTTCTATAAATAAAAGTTGTTATAGTTTAATCATTTATATTTTATCCATAAATGCAAGTACCCCAGCTGTCCCGAGACAGTATTTTTAAAGGAGACTCGGCTAGGCTCAACAAATTTTCTTATTAAAAATAAATTACCACTAATAATAATATATTAGGTAAACCCATAATAACCGTTATTATTATTATTATTATTATTATTATTATTATTATTATTATTATTATTATTATTATTATTATTATTATTATTATTATTATTATTATTATTATTATTATTATTATTATTATTATTACTATTTTATTAGCGATGGTGATTTATATTTCAATTATCTGTATGATTTTCGTGATGTACAGAATCATTTGTATTTGAAAGTACTTAAAATGGTTTGCTTTGGAAAACTCTTTTTGATTAAATCAAATTTATAGAAAAAAATTAATAGCTGCCCTAGAGTATTGAAATTATAAACATCATTACGTCATTATAACTTTTGTCAAAATTTAATATAAAACAAAAATCTTTTGAAAATAATTTTATAAACATGCACAACTTTTATTAACGTTTCGAGCATTCTTTCTTCAATTTTTCTTTTTCTTTACTCAAATTCTCCACAGTCTTAGCAAATTCTGCGTCACAGGACGAGTCGAGTTTCTCGATTTCTTTGGAAAATTCGTCGTCTAATTTCTTTACTTCTTCAATGCATTCTTTCGACATTTTATCATAATCAAGTCCACATCTTGATTCGAAATCCAAATAAAGCGGATTAAATGGTTGTTCGATTTTCCTAAATGCAGCATCACAATCGGAATCTATTTTCGCTACTGCCTTGTCGTAGTCCTCATCCATCTTATCCAGTTCTTTTTGGCATGATGCGCTTAATTCTCGCTTTGACAATTCTTATGATATTAATTTAATTAATGGCTTAATTAATGAGATTAATTTAAATTACCTTGTCTCGATCTGTACCTGCATTCCATAGACACTAAAAGGAGAGCGAAGGCAAAAGTGAACAATTTATTCATGATTCAACAATGATAATGATACGTATTGAATGTATATATTTATATGAGAATTGGTAATGAACAGACAAGTTTCATACGGTTAATGAACAAATCCAATGTAGCGCAACGTTGTATTACTTCTCAAATATGGATTGACAACATGAAGACTTTTAATTCTTTGAAAATAGAGCTGTTTGAATCTTATAGAAAACCATAAAAAGTTTTTTCATGTCTAAAATGTGACTAAAATTGAATATATTCATAGAAACTGAAATAAGAAAAGAATTGAACAGCAAATAAACTGACATGTTTGTTACACTTTATGCACAATTTCAATGCAAAAATCCATTGTTAATGCTTTTGTTTTAATTAATAGCTTTTATTTAATAGCTTGAAGAAATCGAGCAATTCTAACAATTGGCAAATAAAAATTGTGAATAATTTTATTTATTCCTAAATAAGCACTTCCATATAGCTTAATAGGCATCCTTGAGTGGCGGCAAATAGTTCCTCGAATGGGCAATTGCTTGAAATAATGAAAAGAGTTATTCAAAGAAAATTTATTAAATTTATATAATTACTAGAAAATTAATAGAAAAGTGGATTACATTTGTTTACATTTAGAAAAATGTAATTATATTTATTTACAAATATATGTACACTTACGAGCCAATGTTGTGAGCTAAACTGCAAAGATATTCTGTAATATCTATGTTCTATTCAAACTTTACAGTATGTGCAGTATTCTTTCACAATTGCGATATTTACGAATACCCATTGAAAGTTCAAAGCCAAAAAATATTTATTTTATGTTTAACTTGTTAAGGCTTTGTTGTGGTTTGATGGCATCTATAAATTTCCCAAATGGTAAGGAGATATAGTCAGTGTCAGCATTGGCTCCATACGTGAAGGATGCTAAAATTACCTTTTGAAACACTTTAATAATGTAAACTTTTATCGATATACTAAGAATCTAATGTTAGTATGGTATTTCAAAAAATCTACTCACAGCCATATACCTATAAAGGGAATAAAACTTTTTGAATCCATACTTGAGATCAACTATTTCTCAATAAAGATTGGTTGGATGTCAATGTCATTTTAGAAAAAATTGCTTTAATGAAATCAAGAAAAATAAATTTATCATAATTATATTTTATTATTTAATTTGTATACCTGTTATGCATTAATATAAGTCTTATTATTATTATGTTTTTTATATTTAAATATTAGAAGAAATTGAATTTTTAATAAATATTTCGTGTATATTTATAACTAAAAAATAATTATTAAACTATTATAAGAAATTTTTCTCAAATTTCACCACTGATTTCTTTTCAATTGGCATTGTATTTATTAACAAAGCTTGAATGTGAATCAGTAAATGTATCAATAAAACATCGATATAATTACTGATTCATAATCAAGCTTTTTAATAACAATTAAACATTGAAACAAGAAAGTTGTTATTATGAGCGAATGTTTTTAAAAAAATACTTAAATACTGTTAATGTTTATATAATAAATATTGCACACACAGAAAATTAAAAATAATGTAGAAAATACCGTGGTACATTGGTATACGTTCTTAATCCATTCCAGCTCCAAAACGGGCAGTATACCAATGATCATTATTCTCCCTCTATTTCTTATGGTAAAATCCATTTGGAATGCGTCCATTTTGATATAATGTCCAAGGAATCTGAAACGGATTAAGGATGAAAAATTTGATTTTCATATAACATTGAAATTAAACTATTATTTTGTCTATTGCAAATTAATGTAAAATTTCAATTTAATATAATAAATCATGGACAGTTCCACAAATCTTTTAAATTTCAAGCTATATTTATCTTAGAAATCTTTTTGATTTTATTGGAATTTAAATTTTCGTTTATCTTTCCCTTTTTTTTCTTCGAATATAAATGCAATTTAAAACAAAAAATAATTATTATTTATATATTTGATTTTGGATTCATTTTAACATGCATTTGAATATATTGTTGCAATAAAAGTAGTATCATTAAAGATGTATATGTTTGTTTGTTTGTTTGATGAGGTTTTTGTTATAACATGTAAGATAAGCTCCATTCAATTGACATTGTTCATAAACTGTATCAAACAAGTTTTTTCTTCTCAGCTTTCATTCTATAAATTTGCTCATCCGCCATTCATTACAGTCATTCTAATATCATGATTAAAACTTTACTTATTGTTTATGCTGTCCTTTTCGTGTCAATTGAATGTAGATTTCGAACAAGACTTGGTAAGTAATTCAATTGCAAATAAATTATTAAAACATTTGATAAATTGCAGATAAAATAGCGAAGCGAGAATTGAGTGCCGAATGTAAAGCCGAACTGAAGAAGTTAGATGACCAATTTACGGCAGCTGCAAACAAAATCGACACAGATTGTGATGCGGCATACGTGAAATTTAGTAAACGAGTCATGCCGGATTATTTAGCTCTGAAAGAAAAGTGCGGTTTGGATACTTCAAAAATGGGAATAGATTGTAGAGCTGAATTAAAACGATTATATAATATTTTTGCGGAAGAAAATTATAAACTCGATTCGGGTTGCGACAATGAATATGCAAATCTTGTAAGTCAGACGAGTAAAGAGAAAGAAAAATTGAAACAACAATGCGCAAGTTCTCGATAAAAAATGATTTTGAAAAATAAATTCTTCTCTATTTATTCTTTTTACAGCCTTTTATTGTGAATTGTTAATAAAATAAATTCATGTTATTTAAATTTAATCAAATTGAGGTTTTGAACTTTTATAAAATAATTAAAATTTATAATAATAATTTTCAATAAAATAGCTACTGCTATCAATAAGTAATATAAAATTATATTATTTTGAAAGCACTTTATAACGGGTTAGTGGTAAATGTTTTAATAGAGTGATGCATGAACAAGAACAGTTTGTTGTTTTAAATGTTATTAATATTTTAATAAATTGTTTTAATGAATACCAGAAATAAAAATCAACTTTGTTTAAATAATGTAATTATTGATTGAAGAATAATATTTAGAAAATGTATTTGAAATTATTATTTATTCATTTCATTAACTTTTAACAATAAGAATATATGATTATTATGCCAAAATTGTAAACTTTTACATTTTACATCAACAACGACAAGATAGCTTTTTTCAAAAATCAAAAGTGAAAAACAATTGGAAGAGGATATGAGTAGAGAGAAGTGTGCTCCATGACTCATCGTTTTTGTCATTTTTTTGCACTACCCCCCCCCCGATGACTCAGCGCAAAACAAAGACATATGACTCATCGATGACTCATCCATAGCAACAGCGGTAACTGGGTCAAGGTTATATGACTCACCCATAGCAACTGGGTCAAGGTCACATGACTCATCCATAGCAACCGCGGTAACTAGGTCAAGGTCATTCTATTTTTAGTAACTAGGTCAAGGTCATTCTATTTTTAGTAACAATGTCACGTGACGTCATCGGTGACTCATCAAGGTCATTCTATTTTTAGTAACTAGGTCATGTGACGGCATCGATGACTCGTCAAGGTCATTCTATTTTAGTAACAAGGTCATATGACTCATCATTTTTGGAACAAAGCCAACTGACTCATTAATAAAGTATGTATGACTCATCATTTTTAAACAAAGACATATTTAATATTTAAATAAATACATTTAAACAAATATTTAAATAAATACATTTAAACAAATATTTAAATAAATACATTTAAACAAAAATTTAAATAAATACATTTAAACAAATATTTAAATAAATACATTTAAACAAATATTTAAACAAAGACATTTAATCAAATATTTAAATACATTTAAACAAAGACATATTCTATAAACAAAGACTCATCGATGACTCATAGTTTAGATAGGGGGTTTCTTTTTTTTTTTTTTGCATACTCCCCCCCCTTGTATGACTCATCGATGACTTTTTTGAACAAAGACCAATCATTTATTTTTAAAAGAAAGACTCATCACACGACTCTAATTTTTAGAAGACTTCTTTTTTGGTAAACCAAAATTTATTGTATGTCGCTACAGAATAATAATAATAATAACAGTAATAATAATAATAATAATAATAATAATAATATAATAATAATAATAATAATAATAATAATAATAATAATAAAAACATACCCATTTCTTCATAAAAAAGTTTGTTTTCATAAAATTTATTTCATAAATCATATAATTTGTTTTCATAAAAACTGGTTTCATAAAAAAAAAAATAAAAATTAATCATAAAAAAATTTCATTATAAAAAAATTTAAATCATAAAAAAATAATATTACCTCATTTGAAAAGATGTACAAAGTATCGATAACATCTAACCAATCAGAATTGGATATTATCGATGCTTTGTTCTCTGAATATGACTCATCGATGAGTCATTGTTACTAACTGAGTAATTTCTACTCACATAAAGACATGCAATACAAGTGCAATACAAGTGCATGAAATGTCTTATGTAAGTAATAATAATAATAATAATAATAATAATAATAATAATAATAATAATAATAATAATAATAATAATATTTATGACAATACTAGTAATAATAATAATTAAATTAATAATATTTATGCCAATAATAATAATAATATATCAGACAAAAGATAATTTAAATCAATACATTTATTAAACAATGAAATAATTTAAAATTAACAATGGCCATTTAAATATTGATGTACTCATATTTGCTGCCATCTTGTTTGAAATTGGTAACGTTGAATTGGTTTTCAAATTTTCTATCGATTCTTTTATTGTTCGAATTTCGAATATTATTAAATCAATCTTTCTTAACAAATGTTCATGTTTCTTATCAATAATTTTCATATTCTTTTTATTTTCAACAATTGAGTTATTGAAAACCTCAATATGATCAATCAATTTAAATTTTATATTTTGTATATATTCAAAAGATAGGTCATAGCTGTTTTCTAAATTTCTCCAATCTTTGGGATATTCTTTTTCCTGGATGCTTTGCCCATTTTGGTTGTCAAGAATATATAAAATATCCATCAACTTGGCGGTATTTGGACAAATACATATTGATTTATTAAAAGACTCCACCCCGTTATTGTCGTATTGTGTGAGCACACACTCCTTATAATAATTAGCAATAGAAATATAGTTTTCATGTTGTATCAAATCTATTATGTTTTACATTATAGTCTATCAACCAATCAGAATCATATTACACACACAGTAGTATAAATAAGACAGTATATTAAAAATTATTGTAAAAAATGTCTAAATTTATTGAAAACGTTCTAAATGGACTAGTCCCAGCGAATATAGTCGACAGCCTCAATTTCCTGGTCAATCGGACCGAACAAATTATTGAAGGCAACCATATCGATTACCAGAGAATGCTTGATATGGATTGTCTTGAATCAAAGAAGAATTATTTAACAATATATTTCAATGTCTCTGCGATGAAGACATGAAATGGACAAGAATTATTGTAGGGTTCACCTACATGAAGATAATCATTGCGAAAATGCCAACATGACTCAGAACATTATTATCAGTGGTCTTTAGAAGTAAATTTATTAGTATTATTATTATTATTATTATTATTATTATTATTATTTTTTTTTTTAGATAATCAAATCCAAGTTTAGTCCATGGATAGAAGATAATGGCGGATGGGATATACTCAATCAACTCACCCGCAATGCTAAAGAAACTGATGAAATCAAAAGAAAAATGAAAAACTATATTAAACTCACAACAGGAGTTGTTTTATTGTATATGTTATTTAAATATTTAAATAAATATTAATTTTTGTTATTTTTCTTATGTATAAAAAACAAATTTAAAATTTAACATTTATTAACACATTCACAATAGTCATCTCCACATTTCATAATATTATCAACTACATGATCTATACAATCGTTAGGTTGTTCTTGATTGTTTTCTCCATCAATTTCTTGGATGTTTTCTCCATCAATTTCTTGGATGTTTCACTAATTTCTTGGGTGTTTTCACTAATTTCTTGGGTGTTTTCTCCATCATTTTCTCCATCAATTTCTACATCAGTTTCTTGACTCACTTCACTTTCATCAAATCCTGAATCTTGACTTTCAACTATCCAGCCTATATTTAATGCATTTGCAACAGATAATATATCCTCAACATTTACACCAGCTATTTCTGCCAATTTTTCCAACAAAAGTTGATTACAATTTCTAAATAATAAATAATTCGGTAAGTTATTAATCAAATTAACCTTTTTCTGTAGTCATTTTTATTAACACTTTTAAACTATAATGTAAGTTTGTTTATAGAATGTCTTTGTTAAATTTGCATTACTGTTGCATTAATATTAATAAAATAAATAAGATTAAATACATTAAATACATTTATTAAAATACATTATATACATTTATTAAATACATTAAAATAGTTGTGAAAGCCTAGCAGACATAATTTTCCAAATTGGAGAATACACATCATTATTATCGACTTTATATCCTTGGATTGCAATTGTTATATACCAATTTTCGTTTTCTTTGAAACTGATTTCATCAAAGGCATCATAAAATTTTGCATATCGGTTGTTGAACCATGCATTTTGATTACATGATAGATTTGAATTCAACCGTTTGAAAAACATCATCTATGGTTTTAACATCTACCATTGAAAGCGTGCCGGATAAGAATTGAAATTGAGTTGGAATTAACTTGACCGGTGCAACCAATTTCATATTGATTTCTTCTTTAAAAAATACATTTTGTAGTTGTGGAACATTTGAACAGGCTGAACAAGTTCATCTTTCGGTTTTTCAGTGCTTTTCTTGACCATCGTGAATTATGATTAAAATGAAATGGTACAGGGTTTTTATACCTTCAAAATAAATGGAACAACCAATCAGAATTAAAGTTTAAATTACATCAATGTTTGCACATGCTTTGCATTTGTATTGCACATGTCTTTGTTTAAATTGCATCAATGTTGCACATGGTTTGCATTAATGTGTCTTTGTTTAAATTGCATTAATGTTGCACATGTATGATTATTATTATTATTATTATTATCATTATTATTATTATTATTATTATTATTATTATTATTATTATTTTTGGTCATCATATATAAAAAAAAAAAAAAAACAAAAACAAAATACATAAAAAATATTTATTAATTTAAATCAACAATCCTAGAATAGTAATATCTTCTAAGTGTTTTTACTAAATTCCATTCTACATAATCTCTGGATCCCTGTCCTTCAGAATTTCATTCAATTGAGGATAGAAATACTTGAGGCAATTTAACATCACTTTGGAATATTCATCTATAAAATATATAAAAAAATATATATAATTAAAAACTTTACCGTAATTATCGATCTCAGACATTGATTTGCCGCGCTAGTATACATTATTAATGACATCTAAACAATAAACAGTTAATATTATTATTATTATTAACCAATTAGAAATTAACCAATTAGAAATCGACCAATGAATTTAACTCATTCCGAACATTGTTAACAAATTCCCTATAGTCTAAATTTCTCAACCCAAGCATGACAACCTTTCCACTTGAAAACACATTGACACATATAGGGTTATATTTTAATAGTCTTAATGCCGGAAACAATTCCGGTTCAAACATACAATCACATTTTCTCGATATTTTGTATAAATTGATAGTATGTCCCATATCCATAGTAACGGTAATTGATTGAATTTTAATATTATTGATTCGATATTGTAATTTATTAATATCCAATGGTTCCTTACATCCCATAATTCTGCATTTGCCAGTCTTGAAAAAATATTATCGGATATTTCCCGCTTCTATCGACAATTTGCTGTGGTTTTCCTGGTGGGAACCTCATTTTGAAACATCAAAATTTCCTCGATAATTTATATTTGCAAGCATAATTAAATCATTTATGAAATTTTACTCTTTATATACAACTTTAGCAAGAGTTCATTAAAATCATCTAATATAAACAATAACTAGATATTTTAAAATTAAAAATAAAAAATGCAATTAAGAAATGATGCAGTATACCAATCGTTGGCCCGAGTGGTAGCGGGAAAACATTGTTTGTTTGTAAATTATTACAATCAAAATTATTCAAGTCAAAATTTAATAAAATTTATTGGCATAGGGGAGCTGATGATGAAAGCGGAATGACACAAGATCAGTTTTGTAAAATCAAAATGACAATCATAAAAGGGTTCGATAAAAACTGGTCATCTAGATTACGACAGGGTGATGTGATTATTATTGATGATTTATATCAAGAAGCAAATAAAGAAAAGGATTTTAATAATTTGTTTACAAAAATTAGTAGACATAAAGGTGTCACTGTAATTTTTATCACTCAAAATCTTTTTCATCAAGGTGGATCTCACCGAACTCGTAATTTGAATGTTCAATATTTAGTTGTTTTCAAAAATCCGAGAGATGCTACAGTGATTGACTTTCTTGCAAGGCAAGCATATCCAAATAATCGAAATTTCTTAATGAATGCATTTGTCGATGCAACAAAATCCCCACATGGGATATATTTTTCTAGATTTTACACAACAGTGTCCTGATGAATTACGAGTAAGAACAGATATATTAACAAGGAAGGAGCTATAGTATATAAACAAAGATAAAACCAAAATAAATTATCAATCATGTTACTAAAAACTCGTGTAAAGACAAAACCTACAAGAAGGAAACCTGCAAAAGTGGTTAAGATTCCACCAAAAACTAGTTTCACACCATCGAAAAAATTGCTTATTGATAATATTCCGCCGAGTAATCGTATTCCACCGAGTAATCATATTCCGCCGAGTAATTCTCATCGTAGTTTTCCGTTTTTCATTGCATTACTTAAGGCTCCCAGTATGAGAAGAATGAATATTTTACAGTCTTTTCCAAATTATGTTATTGATGATTTACTTGCTATTTTAATTAAAGTTGTTAAAGGTAAATTCCGTATAAGTACATCAAATAAAAAGATTTTGAACAGACACAAGAAACCATTATTATCATTAGTAAATACTAAAAATAAAAAACGTATGCGAAAAATCATATATAAACAACAAGGAGGCTTCATTGCAGCCTTGATACCAATAGCATTATCTTTATTGGGAGGGGCCAGGTTTATTAAAATCATCATCATAAACAATGGGTCAATCATTACCAAATCTTAATTTGAATTTTAAATCTTCCTGTTGTAATGGAGAAGATTTGGACGAACCAGAAGACGAAGCCGGTTTCGGTGGAGTGGCAAAATTAAAGAAAGAGTTCCGAATTCGAAAAAAGAAACCCAGAAGTGGTTATCAAATCAACTAGCGTACAGTTTGAACAAACCAATGCAGAAAAGATTTCCAACAAGAGCGTATAAAACATATGGAATAAATGATTTGTGGCAAATGGATTTGATGGAGATGATACCCTATTCAAATATTAACAAGGGTATAAATATATTTTAACGTGTATTAATGTATACAGCAGGTTTGCACGAGCAATACCAGTCAAGTCAAAATCTGCAGATGAAATGTCCAAAGCTATTAATATTTTATTTAAAAATGGACATCCTAATAATTTACAAACGGATTTAGGTATTATTATTATTATTATTATTATTATTATTATTATTATTATTATTATTTTAGGTAAAGAATTCTACAACAGTAAAGTTAAGCAAATCCTCGATAAACTGAAAATAAATCACTACTCGGTACATTCTCAATACAAAGCTGCTCATGTTGAAAGATTTAACAGAACCTTGAGAGATAGATTAAAGAAATTGTTCGTGTATCAAGGTAATAAAAAATGGGTATTGGTTTTACCAAAAATTATAACCAGTTATAATAATTCATCACATCGAGGACTTAATGGATTGAGACCGGTTGATATCACATCAAAAACATTCTATTCTAAAAAATCTGAAAAAAATACAAAACCGAAATATAAAGTTGGTGACCATGTTAGAATTAGTAAAATTAGTGCATCACCATTTATTAAAAATTTCGATACAAATTGGAGTGATGAAGTCTTTGTAATTTCGAAAATAAATACTAGCCAGAACCCTGTGATGTATGTCATCAGAGATTCTGAAAATAACATTGTACAAGGGAAATTTTATGAGCAAGAATTACAAGTCATTCCTCCCCCAAAGTATTTAGAATTCAAAAAATATTGAAAACTAAAATGGTGGGTAAGGATAAACAATACTATGTCAAATGGCATGGATATAAAAACCCATCATGGATATCGTCTCGAGACCTCGTAAAATGAATTTTTACATTATTTTGCCAAGTAATAGTTGTCCGAATATACATCCAGAAAACACTGCCAGTAAATTTATGGTCAATCTCCAAAATCCGATTTATTTAAATGGTAATTGGGAAGTTGCTCTCCTTGACTTTACATTTGTGTACAATCTCTTTCCAATTTATAGTAAAGCTAAAATTGAATATAAAAAAAAGAGACGCAA
>CAUHTR010004098.1:0-32979 GCA_959609185.1 Schmidtea polychroa | reverse complement strand
TCGTGATGTGTTAAATTGATCTCGTCTAATGGTGAGTTCATTGGACATGAAAGTATTGGATCCAAACAAAGGTTGTGAAGGAGACACGCCTCTTGAACAATTAGGTATGTTGTTCCATCCTAGTAAAACAAATGGTAACACTTTGACCCATGAAGTTGAAGTTGAGAGTATTCTGAGAAATGCTATCAAAGTCCAATGAGCGCGTTTGACGAGACCGTTTGTTTGCGGATGGTAAGAGCTGGTTCTTAAGTGTTTTATGCCGAGGCTGGATGTAAGATGTTCAAAAAGATCCGATTCGAATTGTGCACCTTGGTCAGTGATAATAGATGTTGGAATTTTATATCGTGAGAACCAGGTGGATACTAACGCTTGTGTAACCGTATGAGCGGTAATGTCACGGACAGAAACGGTTTCAAACCAGCATGTTTTCCGATCAATCATTGTCAGGATTTAATAAAATTCGTCGTCTGCTGATAGTTTACAGACTAGGTCAATGTGAAGTTTGTTGAATCTTGAACCTGTTGGAAAAGGAGTGATTAGTGGTTTAGTGTGTCGGTTCACTTTGTGTTGTTGGCAGCTTCACATTCGGACACCCACTTTTTTACATCTTTGAATAATGAGAACCATGTGACCTTTTGGCGAAGGAGGTGGTATGATTTAATTTTAATTGTATTTTATAAAGGGCATATTTTTAAGTATTACATTTAACTTATTTTTTGATTGAAAAAGGGTAATATAACTAATATTATCTTTTATGAAAGTTTTTTCTGAAATTGAAATATTTAGTGTAAATCAAAACATTTAAATAATTAATTGCTATTATTAAAATATTAAAGGATTTGTTAAATTAAATAATTATTAATATCACTTATATTCCCCGATTCTCGATATTACACGAATTATTATCACTTATATCCTCCCCACAAATATTTCTTTTAAAATTGTACTAAATATTTTTATTAAAGTGATAATTTGTATGAATTTTATGAAATATTTTTAAATAAATACAATTGTTGGGGTTCAACAGGAGAGGCACAAAAATGAAGTGAAAATCGATAAAAACACCAAATTCAAATTAAAAATTAAAGTACAAAATATTAATTAAAAATCAAAAATATTTTAAAAATTAATAATTTCCGGGGGAAACTGGTATGGGCGGATGCTAAATAATGAGACGAGTTCAACTATAATAAAATAAAATCAATGAGGGGGGGGGTCCCTAAAAGGCCGAGATGGCAAAGCAAGTAAAAGAATTATTGCAGGATCAATTTGTGTCAGGAGTAAAGAAAGAAATTAAAAAGGCTTTATGTTATGTTGATTTTAATGATTTTGATGAATTGATTAAAAAGGCAATGAAAATTGAGCTAAATTTAAAAAGCACACAGTTGAAATCAGAGTCGTTTGCAGTCATCTCAGGAGCAAGCGAAAGATCACTAACTCCAATTAGGAACAATCGTTTTCAACAAACAAGTAGTCCATCACCAAAATTTAGATCCAAATTTGAGTCGAACAAGTCAGCAGATATTCAAATAGATGGAAAGGAAGGTCCTATCCAATGCAGTCATTGCCAAAGGATTAGACACCATGTTAACCAATGCTGGTTTAAAAATAGAGTACAGAGAAGCCCAATTCCGATTCAATGTGGTAATTGCCAAAAAATGGGACATGACAGCAATCAATGCTGGTTCAAAAATAACGTACAACGTAGTCCAAGGCAAATGTGGCCCGATTGGTTAAAAGAAATTGGTAGCAAAAGTTTCACTAAAGCGAACATTAATGATCAGAGAACTAATGATAACTTACAATGCTATAATTGCGGAAGAAAAGGGCATGTATCACGAATAAAACGTATCAACGAATCAACATCAACATCACCATCACCGCAGAGAGATAAAGTAAATCTACAAGGACAAATTCAATGCCATTCATGCAGAGGTTATGGGCACATGGCCAGATCATGTCCAAGAAATATGGATAAATTCCAAATTCTAATATTAAAGAAATCAATTAGTTTTCAGAGTGACAAACCGCAGATAGATAATGTAGCTTTTATTCAGCCAGATAATTTTAATGAAAGAATTGAAAGCGAAGTGAGAGAAATAGGTCGACGTTTGGATCGATTGATGTCAAAGTTTGAATCAGAAGAGGACTACAATAATCACATGATGTATGAGTCGCAAGAGGAATTAAATGAAAAGGAGTCGAAAAGGAGAGTTATAAAAGATGATTTAGAAAGTGATAAAGCAACAATGATAATGACAAGAATTGAAAAATTAATTGGAAATAATGAAATAGAGTCGGCTAAAATAATTAAATCGTTAAGAGAATTAAGTCAAATATCTTTGAGTATGAGAAAGATAAAAAGTGTAATTAGCTTGTGCGTTAACTATTATAATATGAATCCAAAGTATAAAGACGAAATTAAAGAATTAATGAAAATATTTGGAAAATCTTTGAGAGAGAAAACAGAGTTAGATTTCATTTTTGTGGAAGTAGTAAATGAGATTGATAAAAGTGTATTCTGTTGTCGTTGTGACTCACAACTTGTGAGGCAAATGATTGTGTAAATGATTTAAAGAATAAATTAAAAAAAAAGGAAGGATGAATGGTAGAGTTGAGATTTAATGACAGATTGTTAGAAAATGACGAATTTTTGGTAGATTGTGGATTTATACCAGGAAGTAGAAATGAATTAAAAATGGAAAATGTAGTTAGTAGTGATGAAATTAGCATGAGTAGTAGCGAAAATATAGACAAAAGGAGTTCAAGGGAGATAATAGAGGAATTAAATGACGCGTTATATATTGGAGATGAAGACGAAATCAATGAAAAATTACAGATGATTGAGCAATTAGAAACTAAAAATAGTGAATGCAATACGATCATATTTACATGTGAAAACCAGATATGCCAAATTGTTAAGAATTTTATTACAAAGATTGGGCAAGGAGCTCAGAAAGGTAAGAGTATAGTTAAAGCCATTTTTGATAGCATTAGATTATGAGGGATATGGAAAAACGGAATATGTAGATGAACATTGGTGTGCAAAGGTCCGAAAACTGCAGAAGAGAGCTGCTGAAACGATGGGGAAAGATGGAATTATTATAGTAATGTACAAAGGTGAAGAACTTGACGATGCTGAATACTTATATGATTGTGGATGTGTACCACAAGGCTGGATGAAAATGGATATTTGATCCGGGATGGACGAGCGGGATATTTAGTGAACCATATAGTAGTAGTAAAAGGAGTGAGTTTAGAAGTAAATATTGAGTCTAACAAGCCTGACACAGAAGAACAAGGTGAAGAAGTTAATGGAAATAAAGAAATTGAGGAAATCGTTAGTGATGATGAGCAGAAATATCTTGATAACAAAGATCAGTCCACAGAAACGGACGTACAAGGAGAGCCACTTGTACCCGAAGGCGAAATAAATGGTGAAATCGAAAATAAGAAAGTTAGAATTTTATATGAAATAAAGAAATATTTAGTGAGGTTAGAACAAGATGTCCACGAAACTAAGCAAATGTTGAAACATCTCGTTCGAAATAGAGATAGAGGTAGAGGATGAACTGAAAGAAGTAGTTAAAGAAATGAAGAATAGGCTTCCTGAAGTGATACAGAAATTTTGCGAAGAGAATACATTTTGCGAGAGATCAGTAATTGAAAATTTGACAAAAAATGAAATTAATAAGGAAGTTATAATATTAGCTTTAACTTATGTTGTATTGGAAATTGGAACGCATGCGTTCGCAAAGTCAGACAAGTGAGATAACTTGATAGACTTCGCTGCCCGGCTAGTAAACGAATATTTAATGAACTGGGTAAAGGAAAAAGGTGGTTGGAAAACACTGTGTTCATCTTTAACAGAAAAGAAAAATGAGAAGTAAGAAATGAGTCCACCACAAAGACGAGTAAATGAAACAGTTAGGCCAGAACTAACAAAAACTATGATATTTCCATGGCGATGTTTATGGTGATCACGTTTTGTGCAAATATTAAGCAGACATCATCTTTAGTTGCGTACGATTGCTCCCAAACTGAAATTGGAAAACTTTATTCGGTAGTAGATATGTCGGAAGGCCCAGGTGCGAATCCGAGAAGTTTAAAAATAGAAAATGATGTAAAATATTATGTGATTTGCGAAGAACTCAAGTGAGAGAATATATTGTCAAACATACAACATTTGCATTCTATTGTGGCAAATGGAGCCATAACTCACTCATAAAAATGCATGCGATACCTAGGCCAGTCGAGGTGCTTCCAGAAAACTGTCTAGCAGCATTTCAAACAGGAGAATTAAAAATAAGTCCAGAAATTCGTTTAAAGGCAAAAT
The DNA here is from genome assembly GCA_959609185.1 of Schmidtea polychroa. Classification (NCBI taxonomy): domain Eukaryota; kingdom Metazoa; phylum Platyhelminthes; order Tricladida; family Dugesiidae; genus Schmidtea; species Schmidtea polychroa. Next base: position 28,643 of record CAUHTR010004098.1, on the reverse strand, counting down.
TGAACCATAGAATACGAGAAACAATAATTGTAAATGGAGTTATGAAAGCAAATGGCGATTGTAAAGGTGAACGGTAAATGAACGGTAAAATTATTCAGCAAACAGTTGTGCTGGAAGAATATCTCACGGAGTTGAGAGAGTTCGAAGGAGCTTTCGATGATGATATAAGAATTACAAACTCATCCATTCTGTAATATGAAACAAACACATTGTCAAACAGGGGAATCGATTCTTGTTTATAATGTCCAAACAAATAAGTGTAAGCTAGCGCACTTAAAAATTATGAACTTTAAAGAACTAGTAGGAGAACAGTTTAGAGATAAACCAGATAATTTCAATATGAATTATAGACCAAATAATACCATTAAATCAACCCCAGTATGAACAAAACAAATGGGAACAGTTTTAATGTCTACGTTAACAGCAGATGGAATGTGATTTATAAAAAAGGAAATCACAAATAAATGTGGTCGAATGGTATATGTAACAAATTATGAAGGTGTTTACGTGTCTAGAAACGTTGTGGAAGAAGCAAAAAATCAAAATTCTCATTATTTTATTATTAAAATTGATTATTTGTTTCATTTTAGTCAAAACATAATGGAAAATGTATATAGAGAATTGATTCTGAACGATTGCAAGTTAAATAAAGAGATTCTACGAAATCGGATGGCGATGGTAATTACGAATCCAAATTTAGTAGCACCTATGCTAATATCAGAAAATGGAGTGTTTGCGAGAATATTTGGAGAAGCGTTATACAGATGCAAAGAAGTCACAGTGAAAATTGCTAAATACGAAAAATGTACGAACGAATTACCAGTAAGCCTAAATAAATCTTGCTTGATGAACAAACTAAACCAAAGATTTTGCAATGCAATCGATTATTAGCCCCTTTATACCGATTAGCGACAGATTCATGGATAGCCTTACCAGATTATCGTGGGGTCAAGACTCCAGACAAACTAGAATTAACAAATTTAGAATACCTGATAAATTTCTCATCACTAAACAAAATGGCACAAATGGGTTTGTATGCGAGCGAAGATATCGAAGAAGCTCAAAGGAATTTGTTGTTTCCATCCAAGAAGGAACGGATAATTTCAGAAATGATTGACACGGTATTACCGAATGGAGAAGGAACAGTAAATTACGAAAATTTGCTAACACATGATCATTTCAAACGAGCTACATACAAAACGATGGAAAGGATTTGGGGTAAGTTCATGTTTTTGGGGCAAGCATGTGCAGATTTAATTGGAATTTACGTGATTGTGATAACGGCAATGGTGGTAGTGTCGCAAATGTTGTCAGTACATCGAATATATGCAATATCGGGATGGTCATGGAAATTAATTATTGGTTGTATTCCATTGTTGGCTAGATTTTTTATTACAGATCATCAATTTAAAGAAATGGAAAGGGTAGGGGCACAATTAAGAAGTGGCCGGAAAAGTGAAGAATCTACGTGTCAGTCGGAAGATAAAAACGACGATCATAATGATGATAGCAACCACGGTGAATCAGAGCATAAATGCTTTCGAAAAAGTGTAATAAAGAGTAAAATAAGGTTCTTGCTTGAACCAATGCCAAAATTAAGCGGGGTCGGTACTCTTAGATCGTACACCCCGCCATTTAGACCAACAGCACCAGTATATCCAAGTGAAAAACTAAAAGAGATGAAAACGGTCGATAATATCACAATAGAATTAGAGAAGATTGAACCAACGAGTGCTGAAATTGAAAGAAAGAATATGCTTGGTCTACCATGCAGCTATGCATTAATGACAACAGTAGTTGGAGGAAAACAACCTCGAATAAACATAAAGTCTAACAAAAGAAAAGTAAAAGATTTATTAGATTCAGGCTTAAGTCATATTATAGAAGGGGAACGGAGAAAGCCAAGATAAAACCAACAAACCACATTATTACATAATGCACTAAATATTGTTTGAAAATTAGAAGTTAAACTGATAATTGGAGATCAAGAAATAATTCATTGGGTATCAGTGATGAGAAAAAGTCCTGTAAAATGTCTTATTGGCATGGATGTCATGGAACATCTTCGAAAATAGATTTCGAGATAAACAAAGTCAAATGCAAATGCGGACGCTAGTCGAGAATACCCGTGGAAAATAATGTTGATCAGGATGAGGAAAATTGCGAAAATACAATATTTATGGCAATTAAAACTGCAAATAATATAGAAAAATTACAAGATGATCAGGAAAATGACGAGGAATTAAATCAGTTACGTCAACATATTGTCACAATCAAAAAGGAGAGTGACTGGAAACATATTGCCGAGTAGAACCATAAATACATTATTTATGATGGTTTGTTAAAATGTGTACAAAATGAAAATTTGCTTATTATTGTTCCGACAAAACATTGAAAAGCATTACTGTTGTTGTACCACGATGGAGCATTAGGAAGGCATTTATCAGCGCATAAGACATTATCAAGATTGAAACAGAAATATTATTGGAAAACGATGGAACAAGATGTCAGACAATGGTGTCATAACGTGTGAGATATGTCTAACAAGACGAAATACAGGACGTAAAATAAAAGTTCCGCTAAAGCTTATGCCAATGCCAAAGGCGCCAATGGAAATGACAGCAATGGACATCGTTGATCCATTGACGGAAACAACAAATGGCAACAAATACATTATTGTTTTTTGTGATTATCTTACTAAATGGCTAGAAGCTTATACAATGCCAAATCAGAAAGTAGAAACAGTTGCGAAAATATTTGTAGAGAATATTATTTTCCGATACGGAGCACCAAAGAAATTACTTACAGACTAAGGAACAAATTTTCAGAGTGAATTATTTAAATCAATTACAGAATTTATTTGGTATACTGAAACTTAGTACCTCACCATATCATCCACAAACAGATGGTCTAGTGGAAAGATTTAATAGGACGCTAATTAATATGATATCATCCTATGTAAATAGGAAACAAAGGGATTTGGATTTATTCATTAAACCATGTTTGTTTGCATACCGGAATGCAGTAAATGAAAGCACTGGAGAAACACCTTTTTATCTCATGTATCTACGACGAAACAATATGCCAGTCGATCTGGAATTTCAGTCACCTATTTCCCAATATATGGATGTATCAGATTATAAAGTAGTTATGCAAGAAAGAATAGTCAGTATGGATCCAAGCATCATCAAGAAGCATATAAAGAATGCTACGATAAACACGCACGGGCGCATGGCATTAAAATTGGAGATCTAGTGTATATAAACAAACAAGAATCAACAAAAGGCTTGTCAACGAAATTGCAACGACCGTTTAAAGGACCATATCTAGTATGCGATACGACAGAGACTAATTTAAAATTGCGTCCACAAAACAATAGAAAGACTGGGATAATCATCGTTCATGTTAATAGATGCAAAAAGATAATAGCAGAAGATGAATCAAGTTATCCATTGAGATCAAAACCAAATAAAGATGCAGGAAATCCAGTAATTAAACCAATATTTACAAAAACCCTGTTCCATTGAGTTACATCAATAAAGTTTTGCTTATTACAACAGTAATGATTATCAATATAATATCAGTGAACGCTGGGAGAGTATTCCCATTGTATGCAATTAACACAGTTACCCAATTAGATAAAATTCATATATAGTCAACATGTACTCAAATAGTATGGGTCTATTATGTTGAGGGATCAGAAGAAATTGAGATAAGTAATCTAATAAATTACTTTGAACCCCCAATAAAGTTAAAAAGCAATAAAAATATTTCTGTGGCTAGACAATTAACAATGAATTATGAATACCCGTGGTTAATTACGCAACTAAATTCAGAAAATAATAATACAAAAATACAAAATCATATACGTATTAATATTTGGACAAAGAGATTACATAATCGGGTATCAATTGAACCACTGGTAAATGGGATTGACGTATATTGGGAACCCCAGGAATCCCAACAAGTAAAAACAGTTTTTCAAAATTATGCAATAGATACATTGAATAGCAGAAAACCCTTTATCAAGTATGCAAATTTGAAACTGCATCATAACTATAATATTCTGATTCATTATTATGAAAAATCTTTATATGAAAATAGAACTGAGATTAATAGTCAATGGATCAGAATCCACTCTAGTCAACATATGATACGATTAGTTAATGAAACAAACCGAGTTACCTTTCATATCTTCAATCAAACAGTGAATGTTACCCGACAAGCGGAGCCCAATCAAAAAGCTATTTAATATTATTATGGAAAAATTCAATCGATATTAAATGAAAAAAATAAATATCAAATATTAACTTTTCGTCAACGTTCACCAATATCGACGTCAAAATTAGTGTTCATCAAAATAAAATATTATAGACGTTTTCTATTTTCAAATCTATGGCAATTTACTTTAGTGGAAAATAAATTTGTGCAAATTCCATCTATCAACTTGCAATATGGAAATCGAAATAAATCAAATCAGTCAAACCGAACCCCTAGCTCTGCCAACGGAATCATCTTTTCTAGCATCAATGAGTCAATGACTAATAACGAAACCATATCGTCATTAAAAACTGACAGTGAAATTGTGTGTGTAACATTATTAATAACTACTCTCACTATAACAATCTTTCTCTTTATTCTCATCATAATTGTGCTAATTGAATTTCGATCAATACCCAAATATTCTACGAATCGATCCGAGATTGCGAGACCTTGGATCGTTTATGAAGAAACATTTGTGTAGTAAGACATAAATACTTTGCATGCAAAATTGATAAAGTAGTAGTAGTAATATAGTACAAATATTTTATGGATATTATTAATATTTTATTTCATCATGGATATGATCAATATTTTATTTTATTTTTACTTGTGAATCTGCACTTTTCAATGTCAACGGAAAGAATCAATTTGATTAGTTAGCGCTGTATTAAGTAGGAGAGAAAAGGGGTTAAGAAAATTTTCATAAGGGTATTAAAGGCGGGTAAAATCCATTAAACTCCATTAATTATATATACCTGACTCCAAAGGGAAAAATTCGGCATTTTAATTCAAGGATCCACGGAATCACAGAAGTAGCTAACAGAAATCAATGTGATCAATATGTGGCAACAAAGGACATCCAACAGCTGACAGTTTCGATAGGTCTTTGATAAAATTTTGGGTTACACGGACTTGGAATAAGATGTTATTGTGACGGACAGTATTGTTGCGCGTTTTCTTATTAATTAAAGTTGGGTTTTTGGGTTTGGGAGATTGGTGGAAAAAGAAAAATATATCAACATAATAATTGAACATTTTTAATACATTATATATAAATTCATTAAAGGAAAATGTATTAATAAAAGTCTTAAGGACAATTTTACATGTAATTTTTAAAGAAAAAAGAAATATTTTTAAAGAAAAAAGAACATTTACCTTTGTCACTTCTGACACCAATTGTAGAGACATACAATTAACTTGAACAAATAATTGAAGATCACTAGAGATATCATTGTAAATACGATGAAGGTTCCTGTTTCCTGTATTTCTGACATACAGGGTTTTTCAATTGAAATCAGATTTTTTTCAAATGAATTCAGAATTTTTTCAAATGAAATCAGAATTTTTTCAAATGAAATCAGAATTTTTTCAAATGAAATCAGAATTTTTTCAATTGAAGTCAGAATTTCTTTAATAGAAATCAGAACTGTTTTAAATTGAATTCAGAATTTTTATGGGTAATAAAATATTATATCCACTTTAAATGAAATCATGATAGAGTAAAAATTGGTAGTTAAAACTTTTAATCAGAATTCTTCTCTTCTTACCGCCTTTAATGCAAACCTTCTCGTGTCGTTGAAAAATCTGATACAATCCTCCGTGGTTATCGAATTGTGTCCCATTTCAATAGCGTTTTTCAACTCGATTACATTTAGAACGTTAGCCGATTTGACAATTGATTTCCATTTCGAGAAACACTCTTCAATTGGATTTAATTGCGGCGAATAAGGTGGTAAAAAGCGTAACGTAAATCCAGAATTGTTGATCGAATCGCGTACGCCAACACTTTTATGTATTGTACAATTATCCATTATAATCGTACCTGTCGATATTCCTTTCGATCGTAGATTTCCTATAAATTGGGAGACAAAATTTGTAAACTTCTCTGCATTGTATCCACCTCTACAACTTCAAAATTCAAAATCGACATTTTGCTGATTGCTGCGCACACTGAATAGTTTTTACTTCGTATACTTCTCACTTCTTTGCGAGCAGGCGACCCTACTTCGCTTCGTCCATATCCCAATCTCATCGAGCAATTGAAACCGCTTTCATCAAGGAAAAAGACATGGTCCTCGTTTAATGCCAAATATTCATTGGCATACTCATACCTGCGCTCAATAGCTTCCGCAGTGTTGCGGGCAGCGGAATTAAGGCTACTCGTTTAAAAGAGAAATTAAAGTCTGATTGACCTATTAATTGTGGCCAACGATACGTTAACATTCATAGACTCACTCAAACTTCTTTTCATACCTCTCAACGGAGTAGAACAATCATCGGAAATTTTTTCTTTTAGAAAAACTAAATGCTCTTCGCTCAATTTTTTGGACTTGCACCCTCTATCTTCCATTTCATCAATCCTTCCTGTCGTCTTGTAAATGCTAATAATACTATAAACAGTTTTATAGTTCATAACGAGATCTGCAGCAATTTTTTTACGCTTTGGCCGGAATCAAATTTGATACATATAAGTTTTCTCGCAGCATTGCTCAATTGTGATTTTTTTGTTGGAAGTGTCTTTTTGTTCATTGATTTTGAAAAATATTAATATTTTATGGATATTATATATACATATTTGAATTTGATTTCGTTTAAAACAGTTCTGATTTCATTTGAAAAAAATTCTGATTTCATTTGAAAAAATTCTGATTTCATTTGAAAAAATTCTGATTTCATTTGAAAATATTCTGAATTCATTTGAAAAAAATCTGATTTCAATTGAAAAACCCTGTATTTGATCCATTGATTTTGACTCAATTTGATGATTCTTCAACTTCTTCAGTGATAATTTCGGTTACTTCGTTAGACATGTTTGAATTTGATGATTTTTTAAATTGAATTTGGTAAAAAGAGAAAGTGGAAGATTATTTAAACAAAGGTTTTTTGATTTTTAATTTTAATTTAATTAATTTAATACCCTAAGTTCTTGTCTATAAGCCGGACTCGTGCATAAACCGGTTTCTCTAAATCACATATATTAAAAAAAATTTTTTTTATCTTAGATAAGCCGGACTCATGGATAAGCCGTAAAGTTATTTTTTATTTTTTAATATTTAATGTTAAATTTTCGTAGTTTTGGTTGTTTTCATGCGTAAGTGTTTTTTATTGATCCACAAGTCAAAAATATTAGGTATTTTAAAATGCAAAGATTTTTTATTTTTATATTAAGATTTTATTTGTTTTAAAATATATTTCTAAGTTTTTTTTATTTGAAAGGCCATTTTTTCTTATTTTTTTAGATGGTTTAATAAATCTTCGGATAGTTTAAGGATTTATTGGATATTTTAATAATTTATTAGATTTTTTAGTAATTTATTGGATACTTTACGATTTTATCGGCATATACGATTTTCGGGTTTAAAATCTTTTTGTTTTAATTGCCATTTGACACGTGTGTGCAGCAATAAATATATACCATCTTATCATAAAAATTTCTTTAATCCCTGGTAAAATGCAAAATATTTTTGGAAATGCAAAGAAGACTCGAAAATCTTATCCCAATCACCGTAAACTAGAAGCGGTGAAATATTCAGAAGAGTATGGCAATGCGGCAGCAGCTAAGGAGTTTGGAACAGATGAGTCAAATATCCGGAGGTGGAAAAAACAAAAGCCTGTTATTAAAGCGATGCCTCCGAAGAAGCGTTGCCGTCGTTCTCGAAAAGAGTTCTGGCCGGAATTAGAGCTGCATTTGAAAGCGTGGATTCTCTCTATACGCAATGAGAATAGACGAGTAACGACCACTGGAATTCGTTTGAAAGCGAAGGAATTGGCGAAACACTTAAAAATATAATTTTTAGTTCAATTATTAAATTAATAAAAGTGCTAATCAGAGGCACTACAATACCAAATAATAAATGTCTGTCGTATTCAATTTTCCATAAACTTCTACACTGAACTTTGGTTTTTATTCGAGTTTCAAGATGATTACCGACATTCAATTGCTAAAATTACAATTTGGTTAATTTAAACAAATTTAAGTATTATTTATGTACCTGTACATAAATTGATTTGTATACAAATTGTCTCGATTAAAGTATGGTATTGAATTATTTTAATCTAAATATTTAATTACTCCTTTTGAATAGATTTGCATAATTGGTTGCATCGGATTGACCAAATTGAATATTTTCGAAAACGTTTCAAAGTGTTCTCGCCAATAGATATGATCAAAATCACACAATAAACCCTACGAATATTAACTATCGTGTTAATTTGTGTGCATTGAAAAGTCGTAAATGTACACACATTATTGCAATCATAAGTTGCGGTGGTTTACAAAGTCATACAAAACCTGGAGATTTTGTAGTTTCGGATCATTTTTTTGTTGATCGAACAAATAAAAGATTTCAAACTTTCTATGATGGACAACCTAATTTATCACAAGGTGTTCATCAGAATCCAATGAGTGAGTCGTTTTGTGAGATAATCCATCAGGTATTAAAAATTTTATTTGATATTTTCAATGTTTGTTAGATATTGTTAAAGGTATGTATGTGAGGAAGTATGTGAGGAAGTCTATAAATCTGGAACATTTGTTACCATAGAATGACCAAGGTTTTCTTTGAAATTTTAGTCAAAGTTTTGGAATCAAATGATAGCTTCTGTTATCAATGTGACTACTGTTCCCGAAGTGATTCTTGTCAAAGAATTAGGCTTATGTTATGCATCTTTGGCAATGGTGACTGACTACGACAGCTGGTTGGATACTTAGGATTCAGTACATGTTCAAAAAGTTGCTCATGTCATGAAATCCAATACCTTGCGTGTGATAAAGATTATTATTGAATCTATTAAGTTACGAAGATTTGTTTGAAACTCTAATTAGAAATAATGTGAATGATTTTTTTTATTCGAGTGTTAATGTTACAATCATTTAGGATCTTATTGAGCAATATACTGTTTGATACTCCGGCCATTTTGATCATATAAATTATACCTTTAGATGGCAGCCTATCAATTCAATTCAATCATACAAAATCATCCCAATTTGAAATGTTGATAAGTTAAAACAAATACTCCTTCTGTCCAAAAATGATAGTTCAGTTTGACTTTAAATCGTAATTTCTTTTATAAGTAACAGTGATACTTAAAATGCAGTTTTGTTATTTGTTTAATCAATAAAATAAAATTATTTAATGTATTTTTACTTTAAAAGGTTTTACAAAACCGTTCAATTTTTTATATTCTCTATTGACAATCATTTTGGGAAAAAGGCTAAAATGCAACTGGATTATCTATTTGGTTAGAGGAAGTATGTTTTCTAATTTTCCTGATTTTAAAATTATTTGATGATTATAGAGAAAAATTTATTTTTAACATCAATATTTTTGAATTTTTAATCTTTTAAATATGAAAAATATATAGAATTCAAAACATTTGAAGCAATGAAAACAAACTAATGCTGGTTCAAAATTTTCTGTTGTTTGATGACTGAATTTAATCTCAAATTTACTGCTTCATGAATTCAAAATTACACAGAAGTTACACAGAAGGCGATCCTAAGCTGAGATTTGGTGATTATTTTTCGGAATTTCAAGTTTTCAATAATTAACAATAGGTCCAATACGTTCACGTGAAATTCCGTTTTGAAACGAACAAAATTAGATTTTAATTTTTTGAACCTTTTTAAAATTTTTCTTTGGGGAATTTTTTGAATTGGGAAAATTTGGGAAATTTAATTTTAAGACTATAAATTTTGAAACTATAAATTTTGGGAAATTTTTGAGTTGGGAAAATTTGGGGAAAATAATTTTGGGACTTTTTAAATTTTGGGAAAATTTTGGGGAAATAATTTTGGCACTTTATAAATTTTGGGAAATTTTTGGGGAAATAATTTTGGGACTTTTTAAATTTATGGAAATTTTTGAGTTGGGAAATTCATTTTGGGGATTTTGTGATTTGTAAATATTTTGTAAATATTCCATGTTATTTTTTCTAGTTATTTGTTGATTTTTTTCAAGTATTTTTATATAAAAAATTTCTAAGTGGTGTGACACTAAAATTTTCAAATTTATCCAGGCCTTTTTATTTTTCAAAATTTTTTCTAAGTCAAGTTGTGTGACCTTCACTTTAAAGTACTTTTGTATTTTTTAAATAATTTTTCTAAGTATTTTATTAAAACTTTTGTTCATTGTCCCACCGTGTGTTGAAGAATATGATTTTATTTCTATAATATAAGATTTTCTATGTTTGATAATATATGACTGATGTTAAATTATGGCATTTGATGTTGAAGTTTGAGACTTTGGAGTTCATTTTCCATGGAAACTAAGCATTTTTTCTATATATAGACTATATATTTTTATGGCCGTTATAAAATTCCGAGTTTAAAAAAAAATTAGTGGTAGTGGTGTTTATGGGACATGGTGTGGAAGGGACATATCTATCTACTCATTAGACTAATTATATTCATGATTTGTTATTCGCGATGGTAGCCTAGACAATAGTAGCCTAGAGGCGTTTGAATTACTGTAAAACCCTGGGCTGTTCATGCGAGTAAGATAAACTATGATCAGTGAAACTATTTAAATTGGCATTCGTTTGAACAAAATTGCATTTAATTATTTACGTAGTCGTTTCAATTCCATATCCTGTTTATAATTTTATGGATTCGCCTAGTTCAGACAGATGACTATAGTTTTATGTTGGTGATTGTACAGTAAGAAAATTCTCCGTCTGATTCTAAATTTTACCGGATGCGAAATTAAATTGTCGGTGAATTCACAGTGATACTAAATAAAAAATGAGGAATTTGAATACTACTATTTATCAAGGATTAATCTAACTGACAGATGTCAAATGAACGAATTACAATGTTGTATATGTGAAATTTACTCTAGTGAGCGTTCGTCAAGCTCATGGATTCGAAAGTGCAGCTAACAAATTATTTGATGACTTCGGCTACGCGCTACGCATCAAATTGAAATTTCGTACTAAATTCTCTCAACAAAGTGATCTCCGTACAAATGAGTCTTCAAAAGAAAGTTTCAAAATTAAGTCTCTCCGACTGTGTCTATTGATTCGTCACCATGAAGAAATTTTTCGAGCCTTATGCTGCAAGTGATGTTCAGAGGTTTTTCTATCTTGGCATGACGAGAAACATGTGGTGGTGAAGGAAATTAGCTTATCAATTTATTAACTCTGATTTCATCGTTGATCTGAGGAATTCTAACGTCTATAGTCTTGGTTTAAACAATGAGAAAATTTCAAATCATCCTTCTCCGATACTATACTTCTCTACACCGTCCTATTTTCAACGTGCCAACCTATGGAGACAACTGAAGGCCATCAACCCTAAGGCCAACGGTACCCAATTATCCTCACAAACTAGTCCCGTTCATATATAATTCAAGTTATAAATTATCATATAATAATTGGAAATATTCAGCATGCAATGATTCGAAAACTGTTCTTGGATTTATTGAAAATGGTCCTGCCGCCTATCTCCTGATAATTGGTCTACGTGATTACATTTTCATCACCCTATCCTACTCATGAATTTTCGGTTAGCTGGCGAATTCTTTGCAGGTCTCACTACTTGTTCGGATGCTTCAATCGGTACTATCTACTCTCTAACCTGACTCACGTATGTGTATGAACATTCCTAATTCGATTGCACATTATTCTCAACTCGTCCTCAATGCTTCATCACATTTCTTCGATTATCTCCTCTGTTTTCTCAGTGATCTCATTTAACTCAGGCTACATTCAAATTCACTCTCCACGGCTCATTCAAATCATTTCATTCATGTACTTGGTAATTTTTGTCATTCTCATCCAATCAATACTTCTTCGAATTCCTACCCTCCATGGCTCATTTAAATCATTCTATTCGTATCTTGGATGGATTTTGTTCTTCTGATGTTCTGAAATCTTCATTCGAAATCTAACTGTCATTATTATTTAACCTGAATACATAAATTTATAGAGAGAAGAGAGAACGAAATTGTTTAACTATAAAATTTTAATAACTATAATATTTACACTATTGTAAAATGTCCCAGTTAAAATCAAATCATATAAAATTAGCAAACATAAAATTAAAAATTTACAAGAGTTTCTCGCTATGCGATTTCAAGTGAATGATTTCTAAAAAGTTAAAGCTGCTCCTTGGTTGTGGATTCCAACTATAAGAAAATTTTTAACATTCAACATTTATCATAAAAAAAAATGTTTGACCTATAAGAAAATTTTTAACATTGGGGGAATAAGTTAAGTTGATTCTATATATACTAAATTTCGTCCAATCAGAATGGTGTAAAATGCTATTTTACTATTTTTTATTCTTTTAAAATATTTTTCTTAGGGTTATTTATTTATTTTATTTTTTAATTTATTTAATAATCTTATTATTCTTATTTTTCTCTTTCTTTTGTTGGATCCTGTTGGTTATGTTGTTTGTGATTTTATATTCTATTCAGTTTATTTTCCTGGAAATCATTTTTTAGTAATTTGCTTGTTTTAGATTTATGACGTCTTCAACTTCTAAATTCATAAAATCAATAAATCAATAATAAATGCAGTTAAAATATATTTTCCAAAAACACGCTAAAAACAATATTATTAAAACAAAAACTTTCCATAACTCTCCCCTTCTTTAAGGAACTGCCCATCTCTTAAGCCATTCAATTCGTCTGAGTTTCTTTGTCGTCCCGTCACTCAATTCCACCTGGTGTTCTGACAAAAACTTTGATATGACAAAAGGACCTTCATACTGTAGTCCATCTTTGTCGCGATTTTGTGGTTCTTTCCGAACTAATACTTTCTCCCCAACCGTGAAACATCGATTCGTTCTCTTCTCTGTTTCCATCTCTTTCATTCGTTTAGCTGCTTTCTCACTGTTCTCTCTTACCAATCTATGTATCTCAACTGTATCCAATGTCGCCTGAGGCAATGTTGAATGAAGGTTAATCTTCCTCCCAAAAACAATTTCAAATGGAGAAAATCCCGTCGCGCTCTGTTGTGTCACGTTGATACAAAATTCTACTCGAGGAAGTAACTCCGCCCAATTTCGCTCTCCTAGTCCACCTGCTAATGATGTTGCCAGCAAGTCTCTGACTGTCCGTATTGTTCTCTCAACTAAACCGTTAGATTGATGTTGATATGGTAAACTGAACTGTTGCGTAATACCCAGTCTTCCTAGATTTGTTTTCATAAAACCACTATCGAAGTTCTTCCCTCTGTCTGACAGATAATTTCGCGGTTTTCCGAAACGGTATATCCACTTCTCCAATATGGCTTTGAAAATCGATCTCTCGTCTTGTCTCTCCAGTGCGGTCAGACTGACCATTTTGCTAAAACGATCAATGATAACTAGCATATACTTGTACACTCCACCATTCTTCATGTGTGCTATATCAATGACCAACTACTCTAAAAATTCTGAACTTATTATTGGCAACAATCGTTCCTTTGTCTTCTCCTGCACTATTTTCCTTCTGCAGCATATCTCACATACTCTCAAACAGTTTTGTATAGTTTCTTGCATGTTTGGCCAAAAAAATATGTTGCTCATATAGCTAATTAATTTCTTTACTGCAATGTGACACATTTCAGTATGTATTCCTTTAACTAACGTATTTGAGTAGTCTATCGGCACCAGGATGACATCTTTACCATTCTTCTCTAATAATAAAAACCCATCTTCTAATTTTATGTTGTTATGCAAATTGAAAGGAAATTTCTTTTTATTCAAGTCATTTTTTTCCTCTTCTCCCTGTAATACTCTTGTCATGTGAATGAAATCTACATCATCTTGTTGCTTTTCTAAGAGTTTTGTCATCGACTCAGTCTTCTGTAATGAGCTAATATGTCTTACTCTGGCTTTTTCTTCTTTTGCGTCTTCATGTCTAGTCTGGCATTGTACACATAACATCCCATTAATCCTTGATATTCCGTCCGCATTTCCATGTTCCTCTCCTTTCCTATATTGAAGATCGAAATCATATCCGGAAAGGTTGGCTAGCCAGGTTTGAAATTGCGGGCTTATCGGTTTTTTGTGTATCTCATGAAAACCAACGCCTTGTGATCCGTTCGTACTACAAATGACTTTCCGTATAGATATTGTTTAAAATACATTACATATTCGTGTATAGCAAGTAACTCCTTCCTAGTCACACAATAACCTTTTTCATGCGCGGTCAAGTGTCTCGACCCATATGCAATTACCACTTCAGTACCATCTTCTTTAGCTTGACTTAAAACTGCTCCGATGGCCCCAAAACTAGCGTCTGTATCCAGAATAAAGTTTCTATCCATTCTTGGGTAATTTAGAATTGGAGCTTCACACAACTTTGTTTTAAGTAATTCAAAACTATTGTTGCAATCTTATGACCAATTAATCTTTTTCTCACAGCCGGACGTAGCTGCATGTAGAGGTTCCGCAATTTTCGCATAGTCTTTTATAAACTTCCTATAGTAATTGGTCATACCTAAAAAGGATCTTAATTGTTTGGCGCATACTGGTATTTCTGCATCTTGAATCTCTTTAATCTTCTTGTCGTTCGTTTTTATCCCACTTGCACTTACAGTGTGCCCTAGGAATGTCAATTCTTCTTTATACAGATTACATTTTTCTGGGTTAATTCTCAGCCCCGCTAGTTGAATTCTTTTGAATACTTCCTCTAATCGGTTATTGTGTTCCTCTTTGTCTTTTCCATAGACAAGAATGTCGTCGAGGTAGACAACAACACCCTTAAATAATATTTCATCCAACATTGAGTGCATCATTCTTTGAAACGTCGCAGGAGCGGTTGCTAGTCCAAAAGGAAGTCGGTTAAAACAAAACTGTCCTTGCCTTGTACTGAAAGCCGTGACCTCTTGAATTTCCTTCGCCATTCCAACTTGATAATATGCTTGACCTAGATCGATGGATGTGAAATATTTTGAATCTGCCAGACAATCCAGTAGAAATCGTGTATCTGGCATTGGAAAAGATATCTTTTCAGTGATTGCATTCAACCCTCTATAGTCGACACACATCCTTATTGATCCATCTTTCTTAGCCACAATCACTAGTGGCGCGTTCCATGCACTTTTGCATTTTCTAATAACTCTCGCTTCTAATAAGTTTGTGACATGTTCGTCAAGCTTTTGTTCTAAATGCATTGGTTGTCTTCTTGGCTGTAACATTACAGGCCCACCTACTAGATTCATTTCATGTAGCAATATGTCTAACTGTTCATTCTTCCTGTCTCCAAGCATTAATAATGCTTTCTCTTCTCGTTGTGAGTCCACATATGTCCTCCCTACTTGTAACGCTTCAATATTGTCTACCTCTACCAGTCGAATACCAAATCTCTCCATTGTATCTACACCCCCAATGAAATCTGGACGTATATCTTTGACAACTATAACATTAATAATTCTTTTTTTCCCATTCCAATCAGCTTTTATCGTCATTGCTCCTAACGGTCTTTCCATTCCCGTCGAAAATACTCCACAAAGAGAAATTGTGCTGTGCTTCAACCTCGGTTTCCCAATCTTTGTCCAACTTTTTTCACTCATAACTGATACTGACGCTCCAGAGTCCCAAAGCATGTCAATCGCCGTTATGTTTATTACAATCTTACTCCACTTTCTTCTGTCTGTTGTCTCATACATCTTCTGCATCATGTCTTCATTTCGCTTCTTTCTACTGATTATTGTGTCGATCCCACTGACAAAATGAAAGCAATGGGATCGTCCTTGTTTTTTGGTTTATCCATTGATTCTTTTATCGTTTCTTCGTAATTACTGTATAAATCTTCTGTGAAATCATCATTATTTCTTTCGTGAATACATGCCACTCTCTTCTGATATCCATTTCTATTTTTAAGCAAAAAACAATCTCTGTATCCATGACCTTCTTTTCCACAGATTAGACATTTGTCTTTCATAGGACATTCAAAACGCCGGTGCCCTTTTTCTCCACAACAAAAACACTGACCTGGTGTCAGTTTCACTGGATGAGGCGAATCTCTTCCTTTGCTGTCATTAAATAACCTTCTTGCAATATCTTTAAGCGATACTGTAGGTATTCTTCTCTCTGGTTCTCCTGTTTCGTATCGTCCTCTATACCGCTCATTTCCATTTTTGTCTTCATTTACAATTGGTACAAACCGACCATTACCAGGTCTATTCCTCTCATGATTAATCTCTCGGTGTTCGTCGCGTTGATGTGCAGTTGTCTTCACAATTGTTCTTTGGTCTCGTCTACCCTCGAATTTACCATTTTTCATCACTGATGCGTAAGAGTCTCTTCTTATGGCATCAATATTGAATTTATTGTCATTCGTCATCTCGATCTTCTCCTGAATTTTTGCCATATCCTTGGCATTTTCAAAACTTGTCACTTTCCCTGATAAGAATATTTTACTCTATCGTCTTTCGCTCTGTTTGAAATAATGTCTCGAACAATCTGTTCATCAGACATTCCAGACCTAAATACACTTTTAACTAAACTTCTTACTCGTATTTCGAAGACTTGGAATCTTTCATCTCTCTCTTGCTGAATTTGAGCTAGTTCCACAATCTTGTTAGTAATGATTTTCCTTACTGTAAAGGTTTCTATAAACCACTCTTGCCATTTCATCGGTCATCTTCGCTATTTTCGCCGCTTCCCATAACATCGATGCCGCATCTGTCAACAAAAGATCCAATGCGTCTACTAGACTTTGATCTTCTATTCTCAGCCATTCCATAATATCCTTTAGCCAAAGTTCGGCTTCAGATCCATCTTTTCCGTCAAACTTTCTTACATTAAAATTTAGCATCTCACGTGCTTGTTTTGACAAGGAATCTAACATATTCTTAGTTCCTTTCTTTTTTCCTATCGCATTGATTTCCTTGGCGTGGTCGCCAGTTATGACGTCTTCAACTTCTAAATTCATAAAATCAATAAATCAATAATAAATGCAGTTAAAATATATTTTCCAAAAACACGCTAAAAACAATATTATTAAAACAAACAACTTTCCATAACTTTTAGTATTGTTGTTTTGCTCTTGGTGTTTTAGTTTCCTTTTTCTTTAATTGCTTTATTTTTCTTTTGATTATTGTTGTATATTGCTTAAAAAGTTATTTTTTGCTGTATATTTTGTTTTATTGATTTTACTTATTATTTCATTCTATTGATTATTTTTTTCTTATTCTTTATTTTTTTATTTAACTGATTTCCCCAAGTTACTATTATACATCGAATTTTCTACTTAAATTAGGTTAAAATCAAATGTCTGGCCTTCCCGGTTTTTAGCCCAACAGAATTTACAATTATTTTTTAAATTTTAATATTTTACAGATCTCAGAAATCTGTCAACACCCAACAGGATACGAAAATACTGGAAAATATAAAAGTGAATTCTTAATCAAAATATCAATAAACTGCAGTGACTCTGTATGCGAATGTCACAATATGTTTCACTTTGAACAAAACAAAATACAGTGATTCCATTCACGAACGCAACATAATTTATAAATCCAATTTTACATTATTTTATCTGAATAAATTAAAGTTTTAATAGGCTTATAGCTTTTGGAAAAAAGGGCCCTTAGGAAAGGAAAAGGATGTCTGATCGGGCCTCTAGACATTGTCTACTCTTTCTATATAATATCTTTCGACGTGTTTTAGTTTAACTTTACCTACTGTTGTCTGCGTGTTATTTTGTGACACATTTCACTCAAGCATCGTCTATGTGGGCTTAAAATCAGTTTTTGCCCATCTATACAAATAAATATTAATATTGAGGAAAATTAAACTAAATTTTTAAACAATATGATATTTTATCCGCATAAAATTACCATAATAAAAATAAACAGAACAATAAAAAAATATTCTAATTACAATCCGTGCGATCCAATTTATCCACAAATTCAAAAATTACAGGATGATTCGAAGGATTTTGATAAACTTAAAGTTGAAAAATCGTAATAAATGTTAATAATGTTGGTTACTTGGGGGGGATGTTTATGCGCTCAGCTTTGATCCCCTAAGCAATCTGCATGATGTGCGAATCATCTCCCTTACGAGTGCCTGTGATGATGTGTCACGTTGGTGATGCACACGTAGGTTGGAACTTACCAGCAGGTGAGCCCCTATGGTTGGACTACTCCTAGTAAGTAAGTCACGTGAGCCAAATACAATAGGATGAAGAGCAAAATCATTTTATACAGAATGTTCGGGAATGAGGTTCACTCTAGTTCAAATAGCATTTTCAGGGATATTACATCGGCGTTCGCTAAAGCATCTCTCCATCGGCTAGCAGGGCGTCTATGTCCACCTGCAATCTAGCATATTCCTGAGAGTGCAGAGTTTCGGAATGGACGATGCGATACGTTTTTTCAGCGACGAGCGGAATTTTCTTTGGGATTGTGTCCTTCGCCGCAAATAATGACGCTTCTAAAGCGGAAATCGTATCTCGACGTTTCCGGTTCTTCTCTGCCCGAGAAGGGCGTTTGTGCTTCTTCGACGATGAAGTAGTGGGTTCGGTGATGAGATTAGAAACCTGAGCGGGAATTGTATCTTTATTGCTCGTCACTGGTACACTAATGCTCCGGACAAGACTGGATCAGCTATAGGAGGAAATTGACTTCCATGTCCCGTCCAATTGGTTACATGAAATTGTGGCTCATCAACTCGGTGATGAAGAGGGAATACGTTGGTTCCGTCCTTAATAGGGTATTCCCGTATTCTTCTCTGAATTTCAGATTCCGAATATACCTTGTGCAAGGCTTCCGATTGAGCCTTGATGGTCAATCTCTGACATCTACTTTCCTCAAAGAGACTGTGTCTACAGTGCTCCAATCTCAGTATTTTGGTTTTCTTCTCCTTCATCTGTGGCGGGGAGAACCACGTGCATTCGTATGTTTCAATGCGTTTCTTCAAATCACATATGTACTCGTGCAGTTTCTTTATATCGGCATTTTTGTCTGCACAGGAAAAGCAGGGTTTTGGCCCCTTCGGCGGTAGATTCGGCTCGCACATAACTAAAAAATAAATGAGAATAGTTTAACGAGACGGAAGAAAATTCAGCTGTTGAAGGTTATCAAGTATCTTTCTAACGACTTTCTTACCATTGCTCTAAATACTACTTCAATACCCTATATGCCGTACATCATACCAAACAAGATTCTTTATGGGCATTTAAGTCATCCAGGGTGAGGTCTGATCAACGTGTACGTTTCAGTTTACGCAATATTAAGTAATCGATCATTGTCGAGATTTTGTATTTTACCCAATGCAATCTATGTGAATTACATGAAAAAATATAATCATTTATGATAGAGTTATATTGTTATTAATGCAACTGAACTGTGATTATGAACGAAAATGTTAGAAAATTTAATTAGCATTATTACTAGAATTTTTACTAATATGGATTGTTTATGCGGTTCATTTGTTTTACAATGTGTCCGATGCACAGGTACTTATCGTGTAGAACTCTATGTAATAAATAATTATCTGAGAAATTGTTTATTCGCACTACTCTCGAATACATCTGAATTATTTATCAAAACCTAGACGACGTTATTTCCCACACTACTACTTCCAGATCTGTGTAGTTGATGATAAGAGGTGTAAATAATATTTGTCGATTTATGTAAACCATTGCTCGATTTTGTCTGAATTGGTTTATTTTATCCATCATCACTGTTTTTTACTAACACAATTTTCGGAATGGTTTGTATGGAAATAAAATCTCGTCGACCGGATGTTTAGATTATTCTTACAAGCGTTCATCAATTTAATGAAGGAATATTTCGGTCTGTTCAATTATCGACGGCGAGATAAGTAAAATGCTGTCGACGTTCGTCTCACATCTAAAGGTCTAAGTTCAACATGCTTTGGTGAACTGTTATGTAAAAGTCAACTGATTTCCTATCTAACGAAGAAGAATGACAAAATCTGACTGTCTGGAGTAATTATTCGTTCCGCAACAAATCTAATTATCTCATGATCGAAGAGTCGCTATTGTAGTTTTTAGGTTAACGAATGGATTATCTATTTCCTATCAGATTATCTCGATGGCGTTTACGATGATTAAATTGTCTCCACGATTCTTGCCACTCTCTAACTATCGAAACGAGTTGGAAATTATATCAAAACTTGTGGTACTATTCTCGAAAATCTGTGATTTACAAATTTATGCTGACTGCCACTCGATGAGGGCATCTTATTTCTATCAGATATTTAAAATTTCCATGCATCTACTCAGGGGTCTTTCCACTTACCATGGCTCACCTGGGGATCACCGGTATTGCTACCGACCGTCTCCAGACTGCCACCATAGACAGATCGACCGTAATTATGAATATTAATAAATCATAAATGTAAAATGATGTATAAATAAAACTGTCTCAATCAAGTCATTTCTTTTACTAAATTATCAATATATCAAATTTACCTGGCGACCATGTCCTTTGGATTCCTAGTATGATGCATCGCATGCAACCTTACTAATGATGTTCATTTTCCAATTATTTATGCCTATTATTACACTTGGACGTCCACCCATTTTATCATAAGCAATATTATACTGATCCTTCTTCAAATATGTTTCACTTATATTTTGTATTCCACAGTCACATATCAAATATTCTACCCTTTTCATTATGTGCATAAATCATATTTCTGCTTTTATTAGTTTTTTAGGTCATCAATTTTTATTTTTTAAAAATTGTTTTCAATCGGCATATTTAAAATAATTGCATCATGAATATCCGTAACTTTATTTTTTACCGACTTTTTATTTTTTACATTTTCTATTATTTCACATTGATTCGCTTTTTTAAAATTTGTTTCCAGCTCATTATATTTTTCAACTATGTCGATATTTCTACTGCTACAATTATTTCTAATTACATTATTCTCATCCAACATTTTATTACTTTATTTAAACTATCTACGAAAGAAATTATACTATTATACTGTCATGTTAAATGTTTACTCTTAGCTTGTGTCTAATTTGTATAGATTATTTAAGAAATTTGATGAGCCCGAAAGAGTCTCCGTTAAAACTTGTGGCGGGACAATCGGGGTGCGTGTGTATCTGCACACCCCAAATAAAATGTATAATAAAATTAACAATAACAGTTGTAAACGATAACAACCTTTATTAAAGAAATAATATATATAAAATAATCGACCTGAAACCTCGGCTCAGAAATTGGACAAGTCTTTAATAATTTTCTTAATTTTCGGGATTTTATTCTTGAATTGTTAATGTTGGATAATATTCCTTTTAATATTTTTCAGAAATTTGATCTCGAATTGTTTAGGTTTTATAATTTTCTTTTTTATCTTTTTCGGAACTTTATTCTTGAGTATCTTAAGATTAATCTTCTATATAACTTTCTGTTTTCTTGGTTATCTAAATTTCAAATTCGATTTTTTTATTTGTCGATTTTTTACTATAGGATAATTTACTATAGTAAATTATCGCTATATTGTTTTTTTAATAATTTTAGTTTCAGGAAGTTGAGGACGCCAAAACAAAGTAAAACCTAATTGAGGTTCTGTTTTGGTTCGTAATTATATTTAAAAAATGTAAAATTCTACTACATATACTACTAATACTATTAATATATTTATATCTACTTATACAATTATACTGGCACACACAATCGTCATTATTATCCATTAATTCATTGCTCCTATCATCTCGACTAACGATGGAGCTTCTTCGTTTGGGTAGTCTTCATCTTTACATGAGATCTTTTCGTCGTTCTCGGCTTGATCAGTCTGAAACGCGGCTACCTGTGTCCATTTTTGTGACCCACGCTCGTCTGCGTATCTTCTTCTGTCTGTCTAATTCCAGCATTGAAATCGTAAGCGGCCTCTTCTACCGCATCCTGAGCACGATATTGATGGGCACTCTCTTCTGTTGTGTCCAATATCTTTACACACAAAACATATCATCTCTGCATCCTGTGATCTCTGATTGCACTCTCTGGATTGGTGCCCTTCTTTTCCACATTGGAAGCATTTCTATACCCTTTGTTTCCGACATTCTCGACTCATATGACCCACATCCTGACAATTCCAACATGTAATAACTGATCTATTTTTAACCGGCATTTCTCTTTGTTATAATTTGTTCTGGAAATTATCGGCTTTCATCATCGGTGTTGAATACCATAACTTCTTCGATTTTTTTAGATTAGAAACTTTATTATTTTGGAATTAGGTGTAAAGCCCTAAAAATCTGTTTCAAACTTTTTAATTTTTCCTTCTCCACTATTTTATATTTTTAAGCAGAACTTTTAAAAGTTGTAATTGAATTAACTATTTATTAAATAACAGTAGCAGATATGTACAACAAAGTCAATATTTTCCAAAGAATATCTGAAAAAAATATTATTAATTAATATCAAAATTATAATAAAAATAAAATAGAGTTAAAGTCTAGAAATGAACGGAGAAAAGGACAGAACAATATTTACATCATGTAATTGAGGAACTCACCAAGGATCTGCTATCCAAAATCCTTATCCATATCCTTATCCAATGAAAATTTTTTTAAATATCCTTTTTACACTTTCTCCGATTTTAAATATCCAAGCAAATTAACGATAACATTAAAGTTAACAAATTCAGCAATTTCGATTACTTCATTTTCTTTGTCCAAAAACCTTGCAAGAAATTATTTAATGAGTTAAATTTACTTTATGATACTGAGCGCTCGAAAGATTTTAAAATGTATAAACAACAATATCTCACATTAAGTGTGTGATCTAGATCGCGATCTAGAATAATTAGAATATGTAGGAGAACTTCTTCTCATTGGTGAATATGTAGGTGTCTTCCTTCCATTTATCCGATTTTTAAAATTTCGAGATCTAGACCTCGATCTACATTTTCTTCCACAATCTTCTTCAACTCTAATATATGATATTTCTCCCTAATTATATTTAATTAATAAAGACTAAAAAATCAATAACATATAACCTCGTGTGACTTAAACTTTGTATCGTCAAGATGTTTTATTGCATATTTCATATCTTCTACTCTGAGGAATTCACAAACGCCTGTACCATCCCTAAAAACGTCAGCATGACCAACATCACCAGCTTCCCTCATATGATCTTTCAAATCTTGCCAACTACCTGTCGGAGGAAGTCCGGAAACGTATACTCTAAATTCAGAACGTCTAGATGGAGCAGAAGTTTTAGTACGAATTTAAAGATTTTTCTTCTGCTTTGCGCCTACTATGAAAGTTGCCTGAGTTTTCATTATTTCCTCTAGGAAATTCTACTCTCAATCTATAACCATCATAATTATAACCATTGCGTCCAGTAACAGCATCATCTGCATCTCTATTTTCAAATATATTTAAAATATTTCAAATATATTAATCGACAATTTAACCTAGGATCATCAAATTCAATAAAAGCAAATGGCGGTTTTTTTCTATCTTTGATATCTATGTCTACAATTTTTCCAAATTTATAAAATAAATCATCAAGATCACGATGTCTTATATCAGGTGGAAGATTACCAACATATAATTTTCTTTTACCAAAATCCCCAGAATAAGACATAAAATACCCAGCTATAAAAGTTAGATCAAAATAATTTAAACTACAGAATAATAAATATAAACCTATGAAAAAATAAAACAAATATTTTAAAAATATATTATTTTTAAGAATCATTTATAAATTTTTATTTCATTCTTTGTAAGTTCTGATAAAATTGAAAAGCACATTACAACAAATTTTAGTTTTTGAAAACTTTATTAAATTTGTTATTAAAAATGCTAATTTCTTGTTAAATCGGTATGAAGAACTGCGATAGTGGTATTATGTGATGCATACTATCAGCCCAGTACAATTGTTTATTAACGTCAAATGACTAAATATCCCGTGATATTATATTATAAATCACATAAATGATTAGAATAGTTGTTTAAGAACTAGAACATAAATTGTTTGTAGCAATTTAATTGTAATTAGTCTTGATTTTACGATCGGCTGTTTTTGTCGGTGTACCTTACAATCATATACAAAATGTATCAGAGTTATTTGAACAGCGAGCTATTTATTGAACAATACTTTGTATTTATTATTTTGAAAATCAATTTCATTCTTGTGGGTCGCAGATATACTAAATTTTACTCTGTCGTATTGTTCCAAATGCAACCCAAGATACAATAGTTTGCTGTATTATTAGACACCTGTTGAATGATCAACGTTGGAGTTGGGTCGAAATTGGTTAATGGTCGCGAAAAAATGAGCGTATCTCTGTATACTATAATCGTCGAGCATTCGAATAGGTTCGTGTACTGTCGTTAGAAATAAATTTTGTCCAATTTATTTATATATTTCAATAATTTATTAAGATAATTTTAAATGATAAAAGTAGAACAGATTGGGCAGGGATCATTCCAGAGATTGAATTTACCATGAATGCAACATTTCAGAAATCAATAGGGTGAAGTCCCTCAGAAGTAATATTTGGAAGAAAAATAGACCGAGAACAATTTCATAGTAAAGATTTACTTTATGCCGTCATCTGGTTTTCCGTGTTTGTCGCACTGGCATTAGATTAACCGCTTATACATGTGATTGCAAAACATTTCGGGTAAAGCTTGTAAAATTGTTGTCTATATCTCACCAAAAGGATATCTCTAAAATTATTCTCCGGTGGCGACCACGAAGAAATCTCTGAATGGACCCTTCGGCGATGTCGACCTGCTGCTGGGGACAATGCATCGCGAACGCGCCTGTGAGAAAATAACTCGTGCCTTATTCTCTCCTCTCGCAATACCTACTCTTCCAATTAAAAATTAATCAAAACAATCAAAATAAAAATAGATAAATATGAATTATATAAAAATTCAAATTCATTAAACCACGAAATAACTGAAAAAAAATTATTCTTTGGAAATTTAATTATTACTACCGAGAAAGAACCAGGTTTCAGAATTAACTTTTAAGTATAATACAAAATTATCAAATATACATAAATCATTTTTCATAAAAAATTACATTACGAATTAATAAAGATGCAAATGAAAATTTACCAATTGACAGTTGCAATATTTAATATCAATCCCAAAATGATCGTGTCCAGGAGTAGGAAATTTAGTTGTAGATCCAAAACTTTTAGAAAAGAAACTTTTATAAATATTTGATTCTGAAGTATAAATAATTAGCCAAAATTAACTGGGTAACTTTAGTTGTTGAAATTTTCCAAAGAAAATGAAATTATTCGAAGTTGTAAGTAGTTATGTATAAAATATTTCAACTGAAATAAAGATTTTCAATAAAACTTTGCAAAGCATAAAGTGGTAAAGTGACTACTGAGATGGCCCTTTATATAGTTTTGTTGTGCATGCCTTCGACCAATCAGGATCGAGTGTGTGTTTCAGATCGATTTTTTTTCTATTTTTGATCTGAAATTTCAATCATTTTGATTAGTCAATTTCTTTATTTTATTTAAATTTTCTGTTTTTATTTAAATTTTTTCTTTTTTTTCTCTCTGATTGATAGAATGATCTCTTTTTCTTACTATTCTTATTCTGTAAATAAGTTGCTATTCTTGTTTGTCTTTTTTCGGCGGTTTTTGTTATCTTCATGCTTTCGAAATATGTTTCTTGTGTAAGTGCTTGCTGTTAGAAATTTATTATTTTTGTTTTAATTATTTTATTTTTTGTTTTGCTTTTTACTTTTGTTTTACTTGATGTTTTTAGGGTGTTTTAAGTTTTCTTCTTGCGTTTTCTATGCTGTGTGGCCATCTCAGTTGCTTCGTTACTCATTGGATTAAAACAAGAAAAGATAGATGATATAAAAGAATAAAGATTGACTTCTAATCAAATAATAGATTTAACTTGCTGTCCCACTAGAATTAATATAGTTCAATGAAATTATCATACATATTCTACTCTCCAAGGTTTTACATTATACATATATGTGAATCGTTTACCACAGGGGTTAAATTTTTATCTGAATGTTTGCCACAAATTCGAATTCACGTTTCCCAAAAACTTCCAAAAAAAACAAAACATTTATTCAAAAGTTTATACAGTTTTACAGTGTCTCGATCGACTTCAATACTTGATTGGAGTGTCCTATAATAACGTTGAATTGTTAACTGTTTTAAGATATTCTAGTGATTCTTTAATTGATCGAATTTCTCTTTTGACTGAGGTCAATAGAATTAAGCGTAGCTGTGAGGCGAAAGACCACATGCATCTGACATATGAATACTGGGAAAATGTAGTATGGTCAGATGAAGTCGAGTTTCAGAAGCTTATCTGCCCTCGTGCACGAACAAAAGTGTCAAATTCAACCAAGGTGTAATGGTTTAGGTTTGTTTCAATGCCAGTGAGGCTGGTGATATTTACAGGGTTCAACAGGGACAAATTGTTAATGGCGCGAAGTACATTGAGATTGTGACAATTTGTCTTATCCCATCAATACAGCGTTTCTCTCTCATTGAACATGGTATTTATTAAGATGACAATACTCCTTGTCATTTCACTTCATTGGTAAAGAAATGGTTTGAAACACATAACATCCAGCAGCTGTAAAACTGGTCACTACAATCACCAGATTTAAATCCCATAGAGAATCTGTGGAATTATTGTGACCGACAGCTCCGGAAGCAACAGCTCAAAGCTTCATAAAATCAATCCCAAAAAGATTCCATTAAGTTATTGCAAATCATGGACATTTTTGATTATCTTACAATACTTGTAACATTGTCATCATTATTTTTTTACAAATATAAAAAAAATAAAAGAACACCTCGTAAAGTGTCAACTTTGTTGCAACTGTTTATGAATTATGATGAATGAAGTAAAGGAAAACTGACTGTGGTGATGTGGTTCGTTTCTGCTTTGTCTACTTTGGATAAAATACCCGATCCGAATTTACTTTAACATTTCTGAGAAAAGAATAATCATTAAATTCCGACATTTACAAATTTGAAAATTCAATAATTTTATTTAAAAATCCAATAAGTATTTACAAAGAACAATTTTTTAAAATAACCCAACAAAGTATATAAAGTCAATTAATTTATATAAACATATGAATTTCCTATAAATACAGAAAATAATTAAAGCAGAACAAATTAATTTCCATTAATATAAATTTTTCTATAATCACGATTTCTAACATTCATTAATGATATTCTGTTCAATATGAATAAAGCAATAAATTCATGATTTTATTCAGCATCCGATCCAATACTGGCCATCAATTGGTCATCATTATTAATATCCATTCGCGAATTTGATTCATTACAGTAGTGGGATGTGTCACCTCTGGCACACTACCCCCCGGGGAGGGGTAAACGAAATTTTTTTTCAAGGTCAAATTTTAATCAAAGACATATGACTCATCAAGGTCATTGAAACAAAGACCATGACTCGTCCGATGACTCATAAAGGTCATTGAAACAAAGACCATGACTCACCAAGGTCATTGAATGACTCATCAGGTCATTGAAACAAAGACCATGACACATTCAAGGTCATTGGATGACTCGTCAAGGTCATTGGATGACTCATCAAGGTCATATTTTTTAAAGGTCAATGTCATATTTTTTAAGATCAAGGCCATATTTTTAAGGTCAAGGTCATATTTTTAAGGTCAAACCTTCACCAAATAGTATCATTCGAAAGGTATTTGAGAGGTCTATCTAATGGCTATACCCTCGAAGGTGGGTCAATAACCTTCAAAGGGTATCAAAAATTAAATATTTTTCAAACCATATAATATATATATCATTCAAAAGGACTTTTGATGGTGAGTTCGAAGGTCCAAGGGTCGAAGGTTCAAAAATTTTAAAACCTTATAATATACATATCAAACAAAAGGTATTTGAGATGTAAGTATCATGGTCATACTTTCAAAGGTTTATGAATGGTCCTGAACCTTCAAACCTTCAAAGGGTCCAAAACCTTTAAAAATTATACATATAGATATATACATGTCAAATAAAAGGTAATACAAAGGTGAGTATGATGGTCATACCCTCAAAGGTCATACCACCGAAAGGGTCCAAGGTTCAAAAATTTTAAAACCTTATAATATACATATCAAACAAAAGGTATTTGAGATGTAAGTATCATGGTCCAAGTTTGAAGGTCAAAGAGTCTAAGGATCCAAGGTTTAAATTTTTCAAACCTTATAATATACATATCAAACAAACGGCAATACAAAAGTACTCATCGATGACTCATTTATTTTTTGAACAAAGACAATGACGCGCCCATGGGATTTATTATTTATTACTATCAAATGTATTATTATTATTTATTATTATTATTAATTTCAATATTATTTATTATTATCAATAGTATTATTAATATTATTATTATTATTATCATGGTAATTATCAAGGTAATTTAAACAAAGACCATGACTCAGTTGCTGAGTCATCAAGGTCGTTCTAT
>CAUHTR010004097.1:6739-35919 GCA_959609185.1 Schmidtea polychroa | reverse complement strand
TTTACAAAAATATCGAGATGATTTTAGCTGTGAAATCAATATTATTGCAGGTGACACTGATTCCTTCTTTTTAGAGGTTAAAGGATGCAAATTAGATGTGCTTTTACCAGCTATGGTAAGAGATAACATGCTGGATACATCGAATTATGATTCATCTCATGAATTATATTCAAGAGCTCTTGATTCCGTCATTGGTAAATTCAAAGATGAAAATAAAGGGGGTAGATATAAGGAATGGGTGTTTTTAAGGCCTAAATGCTATAGCCTTTTGGGTGATAAAGAGAGCAACAAGGCTAAGGGAATAACATTGAAGGGTACCGACTTAAAACATCAATCGTACCTTGATTGTTATCATAATAATTCGATGATTCAGTACCACAATCTCGAATAGTAAGTAAAAATCATCAGTTATTCACAATAAAAAATATAAAATTAGCCCTAACTAATAATGATGATAAGAGGCATTGGGTAAATAAAAATGAAAGTGTAGCATATGGTCATTATAAAATAGTTAACACGGTTATGGGTCATAGTAACAATGCTGAAGTTAGTGATCCGGACGAAGAAAATGATCAATACGTTCAACCATATTTCCCAAATGATGATTATGGTCACCCACACTTTCCATATGAAAGGGAACATCAATATGTTCTTGAATAAATTTTGTATTGAAATAAAATTTTATTTAATATAATTATTGTTTTAGTTCTTATTTGTATCATTTATTTTACGATGTTATTGTAAAGTATTCTTTAGACTATTTTATTGTGAAATAGTCAAAGTTTTTATTGTTGCGAATTTTTTAGTTATTAAAAGGTTTTATTATTATTATTATTATTATTATTATTATTATTATTATTATTATTATTATTATTATTATTATTATTATTATTATTATTATTATTATTATTATTATTATTATTATTATTATTATTATTATTATTATTATTATTATTATTATTATTATTATTATTATTATTATTATTATCTGTGTGTGAATTATAACCGAGTGTTTATCACATTCATTGTCATCATTATAGTACTCGGGTTCAAAAATGTATGTATGACTTTTTCTTATATATGTTTATAATTCAATAAATATATATCTATAATAAAATTATACAGAATTATGTAACACCATACCACCACCCCCCCCCTACGGTACCCATACAAATATTACGTAAAAACTGTATATTTGGCTTGGTTTATACTCCTCACTTCTCACTACTCCATCAAAATGTATTGAATTTTTTCCAGGGATATTTGGCTTGGTTTATACTCCTCACTACTCTAATGAAGTATAATTATTACATAAGAGGTCAAAGGTCAATTATTATGTAAGGGGTCAAAGGTTAAATATGATGTAAGAGGTCAAAGGTCAATTATTACATAAGGGGGGTCAATTATGACGTAAATTAAAAAACAATTATTACGTAATCAAAATATAATTACGTCATTTTATATGTGATTACGTAATTTTACAAAATTATGTAACACCATACCACCCCCCTAGGGTACCCATACAAATATTACGTAATACTGTATATTTGGCTTGGTTTATACTCCTCACTTCTCACTACTCACTTGATCTAAAACTTTTCCTTTTTAAAATTTTTTGCATGGGTGTACATCAAAAAGTTTTAAATCGTAAATCGAAACTGAGTTATAATGAAAAATGGCCCTTATAGAGAAAAGCCGTATAAAGAGCGACCATGTAGCGTTGTATTAGTGTATATTATTTTTAAAATAAAATATTTCGTTTATTTTTATTTAAATGGAAAAATAAATTTTGATAATAGTAATTATATTTTGGAAATATTGTATATGAAAAAGTAAATTTTGAGGTGCAAAATATTTAACTCTCTTAAATTACAATTAATATTTTAATTGTTTTATTATTAAACTGGAATAATAAATTAGTCTACCGCTTATAGCGATTCAACTGTTCAGGTAGATATTACATAAATACGTTTCAATAATAAGTTTCTAGATTTTTTTTTAATTCATATTTTTCCTTTAAAAATAGTTATACGAAATTTATAAAAAGACTTATTAGTTTTGTTTGTTTCTTTAAACTTACTTGATTTGAATCAAGTCCCCAAAATTCTAGTTCTTCCTCAAACAAAGGACCACAGACATCTGTTGGATAGTGCAATTTCCCACTTCTGTAATAATTCAGTATTTGGCCGAATACTCCTGGATGCCTGTCAAAAAAATATTCATTCAAGATTGGATCATAGTTTGCTAGGGCTTCCGTTAATTTTGATAGCCTTGTAGCTGGGATTTTCTTGAGAGTTGCTTTATATGTTTCGTGCCTTATACCACCAACATTTAGAATTACTCTGTGATCTGCATCTGTCATTATGATTCTTATACACCCGCAAATTTTTTATGGTTTTCTAAAAATTTAAATACCAATTTTAGGTTGAGTACACACATAAATATTAATAAGTTTAAATTTGATATAGTAAAAATAGTTTTAACACCTGAGATGTCATTAAATATAAAAGTTGAACAAAAGAATTTCCTTTTTCTCAGTCATATCAAGTCTTTGTTATTTCAAATTTTCTCTTATTATTATTGTTTACTTTTTATTTATAATATATTGTTTACAAACTAAGAGAAACTGCACTTATAAAAAGTACAATGGTCAAAATATTCATATAATCTGAAAATTTTAAACAGATGTAATCTAGAATAAAAGCTGTGTTGTTGGATGACAAACCGCTATTAGTGACTAACACTTACAAATGCTGATCTGAAAATTTGTTGTTACCCTTATAAATTTTACTGATATAGCGTTTCTCACTTAAAAACTATATTAACAAATAAAAAAACTATTATAAATTAAAAAATATTTTAAGAAATTAAATAATTATATTGTTAGACGCAATTAAATTCAAATCTTCTTCAAGCATTTATTTTTATAACAACTTCAAAATTGTGCCGTTTACTAGCGTATTTAAACACCGAGGCGTGATAATTATTAATATTAATGTAATTACCGGTCATACATTTAATTGATTTAATTTAATATAATTTAATATAATATGATATAATTTAATATAGAATTTAAATATAAAAATTTAACAGAAATAATTATTTCTACTAACTGATCTCACTTCTACCATTTGACCATAATAATTTTATATAGAGGTTTACTAACTCCTTGCATATATTATTAATAAAAAATGATTTAAAAAATTAAAGAACTATTATTAATTATGTCCTTCTCTTTTTATTAATTAATACAATTTAATTGTGATTTAATATATATTTTTGTTTTTTTGTCGATATAGAAGAAACTATTATACGAATAAAACTAACTGATGAAACAAGAAAAAACCATTTCATTAAATTTAATATTTAAAATTTGGAAAATAAATAGTTAAAAAAATATTTTAAATTTATAAAATACCTTTTAAATATACAATTACTAATAAAAAACTGAAAATAGTAAATATTTAAAAAATATTTTATTTCTGTTTAAATTGTTAATAAAAATCTTAAAATTCATTTTCCATATAAATTCCATATTAGCAGTAAAAATCCAGAAAAAGTGATGATAAAATACAATGTTGGCAATAATATGAAAATTATATCTCAAAATCATTGATGAGATGATTTTAATGAGCTTCTTTTACAAGAATTTTAGCGTCATAGATAATTCAATAACACTTCATGATGTAATTCACATATCCTTCTTTTTCTAATACCACAAACTTAATGATGACTATTTCACGCTAGGCACTTGGCACAAACTTACAGTTAATTTTTTCCAATTTAATTTTACTTTATTTTATTTAAAAAATTATTAATTACATAATAATGTAATAAACAAAATAATTTTTAAATAAAATTAATTTAGAAATAATTAACCTGCTAAATGCGTTTGACGTGTATACAAGTAATTTCAAAACTCAAACCTGGTTATTTAGCAAAGTATACACTTGACATAAACATGTATTTTGTCATTTTTGTTACAATTTTTCAGAAAAATCTTACGTTCGACGTATATAAACATCATGGCCTTGAATTTATTTCGCACAACGCGTGCGACATTTGAAATTGAACTACGCGTTTAACTGGTTAATGATTATTAATTGATTCAAGTATCATTATGATTTAAAGAAAACTGAAATAAGCCGTTTATTTTTAAAATGTGCGAAGTTCATTTTTTTAATGAGATATTAAAAGATTTGCGTTTTAATAAATTAAAAAATATTATTAATCTGTTGTAACCAACTTTTGTGAGTTGTGTAGTTATAGAATATGTAAACTTATTATTATCTAATATTTATTAACTTGAAAGAAATTAAAAGATTATTACGCTCAAATGAACTCATCGCATTTCCAAAATAAACGGCTCAAATATTGAAAACTTCCATCAGTGGTATATTTTTGCCTTTTATGTACAATTTAATAGACAATAAATATTTTACATGAATTTGAAAAATTTTAAATATTATAGGAATATATAAAAAAAATATTATTTAATTTATTTAAAATAAGGGTCATTACATAGACATTATCAATGCATTATTAACTGGATTACTAAAATTCTAATCAGAATTTTGTCTACTATTTATATCATGGTATTATTTCAGAAAATATAATATATATGAATATGTGATTGAACTATTAACGTAATTTGATGTTGTTTAATTATATTTATTAAAACTACTTATGTTAATAAGTAACTAATAATTGTATTTTTCATATTGTGTTTGAGGTACTATTGATATTGTTGATATATGATTACAATGATAATAAATATGGTCCTAGATACGGACTTTCAAGTCATTACCCTATGGGATCAGGTCCAAAATCCCTATTAATGATATCAAAGATAAAACAAAGATATGTTGTTCTGAAAAATTTATCTCAGTGATTATAAAAGAAATTGCAGAAGCATACTCAGATGAAGTAAAAATATATGCTATAACGGTTTTGACTATACTTGAATCACGATTATCCAGACTTCCGAAACATATTGTTGAACTTTAAATATTAGTAAAATGCGAAAGTTCTGCAAATTATTAGGCTAAATATAATTACAAGACTTTTTATAAATATTTTAGCCTCAAGAGTCATGAAGGGTCATGTTAGCAAAATGAAGCAAATGGTATTTTCGAAACTACATTGAAATATTTGGAAAGACAACATGAATTCACACCAACTGATTATGTTTTAATTAAGCATCAAAGGAATTTAGTTGCATGCAAGACGCGGAAATAGGCGAAAAAAACCCTTCTAACTGACATTATTCGAAAATATTAAAAAAAAGTTGACATATCATCAGGATATATGCATTTTGAATAAAATATATTTGTTTCTGTTAATGATCTTAAAAATCATCTAGTACTGTCTAATCTTCAAGTGTTATGTAATCATTGTATTAAGTATAGAATTTTTCGTCTAAAAATGATAAATATTGTTATTCCATTGAAAAACTATTTTTTCCAGCTCATTAGCTAAAAAGATTACCGAATACTATAAAGCAATCTTAAAATGATATTTGCTTGTTTAGATTCAATGGGAATTTATGTTTTTTAAATCACCTTTTTATTATCCAGTATTTTCGATTATCCAGCAAAAAACTTTGGTAAGAAATCACCAGATATTATATTTTCAAAATCTTGTTTCTTTCTTTTAGTACTGATTTTCCCATAAAATATGTTGGCATTGCTTTATATTATTTTCCTACACATTTCACTGAACTATTAATCTATAAATAATTACATAATTTTAATTAAAATTTGCATCAAAAAAGAATAGTAGGTTAAATACCCCTGAAGATACATTTTTAGATATATCTTGACACTAAATTTTCTTTCATCGATAAATTTCATTAATGTAATTATAAAAATTTATAATAAAAATTTTAAATTATAAAATTAATAAAACAATTTGGAAAATCTTTATAAATTCATTAAATTGTTTTATTTTTAATGATTTCAAAATGACAGAAGAAAAATAAAATTTAATTTTTACTTTCTATTGTTCTTGTCATTTTCTAACTAGAATTTAAAAATTAGAGCCAAGTTAAAATAAATATAAAATAATTATTAAGAAACACTAAACATTGTTTTTTTTAGTTTAATAAAAATAATTGGAGTTTGGGTTTGAAAAATTTATTAATATTATTATTATTATTATTATTATTATTATTATTATTATTATTATTATTATTATTATTATTATTATTATTATTATTATTATTATTATTATTATTATTATTATTATTATTATTATTATTATTATTATTATTATTATTATTATTATTATTATTATTATTATTATTATTATTATTATTATTATTATTATTATTATTATTATTATTAATATTATTATTATTATTATTATTATTATTATTATTATTATTATTATTATTATTATTAACGGAATAAAGTTTTCAAATACCTTTCACCACAACTGAAAAACTCTTAAATTTATTAATTTTTTTAAATGTTAATAAATTTTTTTTAAACATTTTTCTTTTATTAGATCATAAATCAAACATATTAGTTAATTATAGTTTGTTTAAAATTAATATTTTAAAATTGGAAATAATAAAATAAAAGTTAAACTTGTTAAATATACAATTTTATATTTTAATTTTTAAAAATTTTACATCTATGCAATTTCTAAGAATTTTTTAATATTTTTAATAACATTTCACTTGGTTAATTATTTCAAGTATTTACAAATTATATTTTATTTTAGCAATTTCTTTATGAAATTACATATTGCATCTAATCAGAAACAATATTTACTTATTTTAATTGACATCGTCTGCTGCTAATAAATAATTGAGTTAGTCTAAAATTTCATACTTTTCTATATTTTAAAAATAAAAAAAGAATTTGATAAAAAATTTAAATTATTTTTTCTCCTAAAAACCTTTTTGAAAAAAATCGATTTGAATAAAATTTCTAATAATTATAGAATATTATATAGAAATGTTTTAGAATATAAATCTTGAAAAAATATTTAAAATTATAATTTTTTCTATTATTATAAATAATTAAACAGGCATGGAAAATATTTAATTATAAGAAAGCCTCATTCGAATATTCATTTTACAATATATTTCGACAGTTTCCCTTTCATCGACGGGTGGGTTAGAAAAACTATATATATTATAGATTTTATGGACAATTTTATTAATTTTTCTATTTAATAAAATAATTTTTAAAATTATAATTTAAATAATAAATTATTTTTCAATTTATATTAAATATATTTAAAATTTTTTAAATTTTTAGATTATAATTTTATTTTTTTTTAATTGTTAATTTTAATAATCCATAAGCTTTTTAAAAATTGAAATTTAAAAATATTTTAACTTAATAATTTAATGCATTTATTTCATTTAATAAATACTGTGAAAATGGCTTATCTACTTATAATATGAGAATTATACGGGAAAATATTATTTTCGTGAATTTTTTATAAGTTTTTATAATATTTTACATATGTTTTTATTGGCAAATCAAAAATAAAGAAATTATAAAAAACCTTTTTTTGAAACGTAAAAAAATATCATGTGATTTATATAAGTTCTCATAATGATAATATATATGCGAAAAAATATTTTTTAAAAGGATTTTAAAATAGTAAAACTTGAAATTTGAGAATCGTGCTATTTTTCAGAATCAACTTCAAATTTTCAGTTTTAAAAATGATTTCAGCAACTTCAATCAAATGTCCGATTTGAGATCATTATATAAATTTTATCTTTTAAAAAATAATAATTAAAATTATTTCCTTTATAAATTTAAATTTATTAAATGATTTTTCTCTAAGAAATTAAAATCGTTTTTATTTTATTTCCAGTTTGTATAAATTTCTGTTAATAATAATTATTATTAATATTAATATTGTAATTATTAATGAAATTCTGAATGAAATGTGTGATTAGTAATTACTGCTAATAGGATTTTCGTAAAATGTCCAAAAATTATTTTAACATTTTTATGTTTAAATTAATATAATAAACCAAGTTTAATAGTAGCTTATATAGAACGCGTAGCTGACGGCACAAAATGACAATCAAAAGTCAGATTTGTCGTGTCGGCCTCCAGTGGCTGATGGGGCAGTCAATGTGTTAAGTATAATAAATAATTTAGACTTGTGATTAATTTATTCTTCATTTAACAAGTTTCTCGATATAACTATCACCAAATAAATTGTATTTGATGCCCTAGTTGATATCTATCAAATTATTTATTTACTAATTAAGTAGTCGAATTCATTTTTTTTTCATTTATGAATTTAGGGTCATTAAATTTGAAACTTATAGAAAATTTTTAGTTGAGTTTTTTTCCATATTCAATTTTCTTGAAATAATATTTTGGATGTCTCATTTTACTGAGGACATATTAATCACTAAAATGCTCGCGGTCATCAAGAAAATAATACTTTTATTTATAAATTTAAATATATATTTAAAATATATTTATTTGATTTTAAAAATAATTCTTGTAAACTAAGTATTTTGAATAGCGAAAGATTTCCCTAAGATAAAATTTTAAAATTTAATAATGTTAAATTTTTATTAATATAATATTGTTTTATAATAATTTCGATCTATTTAAAATTTTAATAATTTGGTTCTTAAATAGATATATAATCAATCTCTTATATTAAAATTTATATTAAAACAATTAAATAATATAGGTTTTAAAAGGATTAAAATGGCTTTAAAAAGACTTAAATTATCATTTAATTGTTTTAAAATTTAATTAATGCTGTTACCAATTAATAATTACTTTAAACTACATATTATTATTATTATTATTATTATTATTATTATTATTATTATTATTATTATTATTATTATTATTATTATTATTATTATTATTATTATTATTATTATTATTATTATTATTATTATTATTATTATTATTATTATTATTATTATTATTATTATTACATTATTATTATTACATTAAAGAGCATTTGATTGAAAATTTCATAAGAAAAAGGCTTCAAACGTGTAATGTGGACAGTTTAAATTATTCAAAAAGAATAATTAAAAGTAAACTTTACAAATCTATAAAAGCATTTTAGCTTGAATAAAGAAATAATACAGACTATCAATTTTTTGTTATATTTTAATAATAATTATTATTAATTATTATTAATTTTCATTTTTATTACAACTATAAAAATACCAAAAGTAAACAAATCAAAACAATAATTTATGTTATTCAAATTTTAAAATACTTATTCAAATTTTATTTTATTTTTTACATTTTTATTTTTTTACATTTTTAGAGGAATTAGTATTATGAAACAAATACATTTAATGATTTAGAAAATGGTAAAATATTTTTATTTAAAAGAACCAAGTAAAAAAAGCATGAAAAGATCCAGATGAAATATTGGGAAAAGAGTAATAGAGGAAAATATTTAATTTTTCGGAATATATATGAGTTTTTCAAATTGTCGAAATTCACGATAGAATTCACGATAGGGTCATGGTTAAATTGCTTGAATAATTTTAGAATTGTGCAGCATTCTGTAGTCTACGGCATTGCAAAAAAGTTCTCATTATTAAGTCAACAGAAAATTCTTGATTCAAATGGACATGATATAGCAAATGTTCTAGATTAAGAAATGGTCAATGTTGATTTTAAGAATAAAGGTTTTCAGCTTGGAACTATATTTTTCCTAGCAAAAATTGACTTATTCATTGAACAATTTTCTTGACCTCTGAACTAGAGGTTTATGTGTATTTGTAAATAAAATATTTAAACATACCTTAATACAAGTGACGTCCCAGAGAATATTGAAACAGTCAATGTAAAATAAAAAGATAAAAATAATTAATTGTTTGTTATATTGTCTGTTATATAATTTGAGCAAGGTTTTTGTATATGCATTTAATATGATCCACTTTCAGCTTTCCCATGTAACAGGTTCTACTATTGGAAAAAATATTATTTCAAGTCTAAAATAAAGTTGTTAACATACAAAATTGACACATTTAGAGTGTTCAAAATCTTTGCAAAATTCAAGGTTTATGAGAAAATTATGTAAAAAAACAGTATATTTTTCACAATGAAACATGGGAAAACCACTATGTGGGGTTCAACAGAGTTTTGTTGCCAAAAATAAATCAATTAAAGGAAGAGGCTTAAATTCACAATTTTCTAATTATACTAGAGCTGAGACAGGAGAATACTTGCTATATTCGTAAGACTGAGTATAAGGTTTAAATTAAAAGAGATACCTCCAAGAATATCAGCTTCATCAGACAATGAGCCAATATTGTATTTTACACATAAGTGTAGTTAAATCGCATCTATCCTTACATTTTCTAAATTATAATTGTATTTATAACCAAAACATCCAAAAGACATTACTAGAAATAATTTCTTTATTGATACAGTAAAAAAAAATGATATTTTGATATGCAATAAATTATAAACAAATAAGTCAAAGTGATGTGTGTAGTAAAATTTATAAAATTTAATCATTAGAAAAAATGTTCAATTAAAAAAACATGATTTTGTTAATTGTTAGATTATTAAACATTTAGAAATACAGAAAAAAACGGAAATTTAAATCTAGAAACTACTTGAATATTATTATAAAAGAAGTCAAACTATTTCAGGCATTCCAAAGTGATTACATCGGTGAAATTATTATTATTATTTATAGATAATAATAAAAATAATAATAATAATAATAATAATAATAATAATAATAATAATAATAATAATAATAATAATAATAATAATAATAATAATAATAATAATAATAATAATAATAATAATAATAATAATAATAATAATAATAATAATAATAATAATAATAATAATAATAATAATAATAATAATAATAATAATAATAATTGAAAGAAAATTATAATAATAATTATTATTAAAATTTATTTAGAACTGAAATCGTTAATAAAAACAATCTAATTTTATTGCAAAACAAAGCTGACAAAAAATACCATTAACAAAAATATACGATAATTAACACTTTATAATTTTAAACAAATATTTAGTTACCTTTGTGTATTTCCGTATTCTAATATTGTTTATTTTCATATTAAAAGTTATTGATAATGATTTATTAAAAAATGAGTCGTATAAAACTGTCAAAATGAAATCATTTGTTGACATTTTTCTAAGAATCAAAAAGATGAAAGTGAAGTTAAAAATAAAAATAATGAGGTGACAGAAATTAGAAAAACAGAAATATTTCTGTTTGGGTTAGCAATTAATAGTGTTTATATTTATGAAATCGTACCGACACATTTAAAAAAATTGTCAGAATATTTCTACAACAAAATATTGATTTATTCTATATTTTTATGTATTAATTTAAATGTTTCGGGAATCCTTTTACAGTTTAATGTTTTTCGGCTTTCTAGTGGCAATTTTCAATAAATAATTTCTCACAATAAATTTAAGAAATACGATTTTAAAAATAGGTTGCTAATTATAAAATATATTAGTACATATTTTCGGTATTCTTCAAACAACCTGTGTTTTCATAAAACTCAAGTCGTTGCCATCTGAAGTTTTGCTCTCAAATGCATTAATACAGTGGTTCCCAATCTGTGGGCCAGGGTTCCAATAGGAATCACCTGAAAGCTTTTGAAAATTAATTTTTTTAATAAAAAACACGTTTTTGTAGAATTTTACAATTTCTAACTTGCAAGTTATTAGATTATATTGTGATTAGGCTACACTTAATAGGCTTTTTACTATCATTTCAATTTAACTTATACCACTTCGACACTGACTACATTGCAGCAATGTAAAAAAAAATTAAATTTTATTTTATTTAAATCTTCCTGGTCAATAGAGGCCTAAGGGGAAAATTCATTCATTCGATAGACAACTTATTATGATTAAATTATATATGGTTTATAACTACAAAACATAATGCCTGTAAATGATCAGATATTTGAAAAGTGCAATTACAAAATAGCAATGAAGGCAGAGCAACCCGGTTAATTTTATTGTTGGGACCGTCGCAACTTGGAAAATGTTATCAAGGGGTCACAGAACCAGAGAAGTTGGGAATGTATTATATTCAGGTAAGAATTGAACAATTGTGTTTGTTTTAACATGCTTACTTTCACCGGTAATATAATTTACACGTTTGGTTATTATAAAAGCTTGACTGATTAATCGGTAACATTCACAATCTGGTCAATTATTAGGACAATTGATACAATCAGCAATCGACTGCCTGATTGTTAATGATCAGGAATTCAAAATACTCACCGAATTATTCACTACTCGACAACAAGATATAAAGTCTAAAAACAACAAATATATTAATTTTTATATGATTATTTATGTCAAAAATGTCAAAATAAAATGCAATAACACAACTTGCACTGTTTATTGTTCTTTTTTTCGAACGAAATGTTGTTGAGCGATAGCAACAGAATTAGAACATTTTACATGTTATTCAAACAAAAATCATTAGTAAGAAATAATATATCCTGTAAGTTCAGATTTCCAATTGACAAAAGTGATAAACAATAAAGGTTAACAAGAATTTCATAAAAATTAAAGACAAAAAGAGTTTCAGACAATTAAAATTTTGTAAAATTAATAATTTTGAGAAGAAAATAGCGAAAAAATAATTTATCTATTTAAATATTTTAATTTTATTTTCAAGGTTGAAAAAAAGTCCCTTAATTAGAATTTATTTATTTACATTTATTTTTAAACGATAATTTATTTTTCAAGAAATTATTATCTTTTAATCTCAGTGATGAATTTGTTCAGTTTATTTGATGATCGTTCGTATTCATTTTGATATACTCGGTTATTTTTAAATTTATTAATCTGTACATTGTTAATGTAGAAATCATATAAAATTCTTTCATTTTAATAATATTTATACAAAAATAAATTTTTAAATATTAATATTACTATAATTATTATTTTTAATTATCAGTTCGATAGTCAGGAACTTTATTCAGGGTTACGAAAGACGTAAATTCATTACATTAAAACTATATTATAACTTTAATAATAATAGTTATAATTAATAATAATTTTTTAGTCCGCAGAGGTGATTATGATTTTTCATACGCCATGTTTACAAGTTTACAGATTTTTTCTGTGACCAAGCTATTTTGCAAGCGATGTGATTTCCAGTGTACCGGGGAAAGTATGCAATAGAGTTAAATCAACAATATTGTATACTTACCTGGCGCGAAGAGAAATCTTCGTGTCTCCTGCATAGTACTGATGAGAGCCAAAAGCTCGAAACTAGTCTACTATTGGGATTTGCACTGGGTATCACAAAGCTTGTACTGTTTATTTTATTTAATAATAATAATAATAATAATAATAATAATAATAATAATAATAATAATAATAATAATAATAATAATAATAATAATAATAATAATAATAATAATAATAATAATAATAATAATAATAATAATAATAATAATAATAATAATAATAATAATAATAATAATAATAATAATAATAATAATAATAATAATAATAATAATAATAATAATATTTAAAATATAAATAAAGAAATAAAAAAAATTATTAAAATATTATTTAAAAACTGTGTTTGTTACAAATATATTACAAAACCAAGATTTTTTTCAGATAAATTAGAAAAAAGAATCAGCAATTAAAATTGAAAACCAAAATAAATTTAAATAGAAATATATTTGTATGTAAAACAATTAGCAGTAACTCAACCGATAAATCATTTTAATTTTTTATGAATCAAAAAATAACTGTAAAATATTTCAATAAAAATATTTGAAAATAAATTTCCATTTTTCCATTTAAAATAAATAAATTCAAATTTTATTTCAGAAAAATAAATTAGTCGACTTTTTATTGTTGTATTTCAATTTTTTAAGACAATAAAAAAGGTTTTTTGTTTATGTATCTATAAATATATTTATGTTAATTTCTATTGATAAATTTTGTATTCCTTTTTGGTTTTCGAGACTGTGACTGGAGTAAACTCTGAATTTAATTGGTATCTTACCAACCCCGAGAGAAAGAGGTCGTTATTGGCAACCTGATAATAATACATCGAATTTTAATAGGTTAATTAATTTCTCTTTTGTTTTAATGAATAATGAAAGAAAAATGAATTTTTAATTTCATTGATGTTTTATTTCATATAAATTTATATCAATTTTTTGTTTAAATTACTCCAGGTATAATTTAAAATTTCAATTGGAACTTTTTTATATTGTTATACACGCATCCCTTGATTTACATGGGTTTAAAGTTTTAATAAAATTTTTAAAAATTTACAAAATGGTTTGGATGACATATTCCATTGTTGAGGATTGGTTTTATAATTGTTTCATACAGATCCCATATATAATTTGCAAGAAAAAATATTTTATTAGTTTATAATTTCCTAAGTCACATAATAGTTAAATGTAGAATTTTGTACTCTTAGTTAGACTTCTATAATTCAACTTCTACATTTTGATATTATAGTAGGTTTGTAATTTCAAAGAAAAATAAAAAGCCCAATTAATTAATATAAAATTTACAGAGATCTTTCCAAGAATAAGCAGACGTAGAATACGGAATTCGTAACATCAAAAAGAAAATCCCAGATTTTGAAAATTCAGACAATAATAAAAATTGGCTTTAAGTTAAATTTTTTATTTTTAATGGGAATTGATCATTTGTGTTTATTTTTTATTTTTAATAAATGAATTGAAATATATCCCATGGAAAAGTCATGCCATTAAATATAAAAATTAACTAATTCACAAGAACTAATCTCCTTTTTCAAAAATTCATTTCTCATTTTACACGGTTATTTACAAGTTTCTTTATATTCTTTGTTTTAATTTACATGGTGTATATTTGATGGATGACATTTTACATGTTTTTATATTCCTGCTGTGAATTATTTTACACTGATTATTTTACCGCAACTCATCTCCGGTGTAAATCCAGATAAAAGCGTATTAAACTTCTGAAAATAATTGTTTTGAATGTATAGCAGAAGTTATAGATGATCGAATGGTGTATTGAAGATTAAGAAAGGAAAGTCTTGATGGCAGAAATATATTCCGCGCCGAAAGATCTGTCTCACTATATGTGATTAAAATTAAAATCGTGATGGGCATTGGCCATCAATTGACGAAACGCGATATTGGTGAAAAACTAAACATTCCTTCAACTTTTAATTAATTTATAAATTTTATAAATTTAAAAATTAAAAAACAAAAATTTTAAAATTATATTTTAGAAATAATGATTTATTTAAATTTGCAATTAATTGAAATGAAGTACATATTTTTTCCTTTTTAAATAAAAGAATTGTAAAATTTGTAAAGACATGTTCGTGATTACTATAATATTAATGTTGAAATTTTGTTGAGTACATGTATTTCAAGAAAGGTTTGATCACAGTCAATCTCATTAATTAAAGTTATTTTAGAATATTTTTCTTTATGCAACTTATGGAGCATTTGTACTTGATATGGATAATGTTAAAGTTGAAACTGCCTCCAACTTCCTTAGAAGTATTTCTTACCAATGTGTTAAGTTTATTTTGACAATTATGGTTTCAATTATGTTTCACGTAATGGTCTTTCTGACTTCTCACTATCACAAACACTGCCAATTTCATTGAGCTTTGCAAAG
Organism: Schmidtea polychroa; assembly: GCA_959609185.1. Classification (NCBI taxonomy): domain Eukaryota; kingdom Metazoa; phylum Platyhelminthes; order Tricladida; family Dugesiidae; genus Schmidtea; species Schmidtea polychroa. The sequence goes on along the minus strand of CAUHTR010004097.1, from coordinate 20,281 downwards.
ATATTTCTTCTTCTATGTAGTCTTCTCCAAAAGTATGCTTTTTTTCTATTTCTACACGTTCGTAAGTGAAAAGCATAATCACAATTTGGATTACCACTATTGATGCACAAATTTAATAAAACAAATTCATTCCGTTGAAAACTATAAATTGTAATTAATAAATGTTGTCGTGTAAAGATTTTAATAAACATGTATTTGTGCTAAAAGAAATGCTCCAAGATCACCTTAAGGGTTTTGTTAATCTTTCCATCTTATCAACAAATTTACAGATATTAAAGGTTTTGTGAAAGTGAAAATAAAAATAATTATTTAAAATATAATTTCTTTCTTTTTGTAAGTAAAAAAATATTTACCAACATTATACAGTGCCTCATTAAATGGTTTCATGTAGTGGTTTATTAATTATCTTCATTTTGGTATGAAGATTAAAGGTTTTATGAGTTCAATTTTAATAAACAAAAATATTTAAATTTAATATAGAAATTTTAAAAAATGTTTTCAGTTTTTCTTTGTTTTTGCTCATTAAAGTGAATGTGGTGTGATTTAGACCCTTGGGCTTGGGCGCCATAAATGCTCGACTCGGCCCTGTATGTACCATTTATTTCTAATTAACTAAATAATTTGCAATTTTGAATGTATATTCAACCAAGTTGACTCTTCTGAGTTATATAATATCTTTCCAACATTTATATAAATATAACATTCAGTAGTTCATGAAGAATGCATTACTCTCAAATTGGAACAACTTTTATTAAGTGAAAAATTTTGTTTTATTAAATGTATTTATTTATTAGTATAAGTACACTTCAAATATTATATAAAAAGTCGAAGGAACACTTAAAATAACTTAGACTTCAAAAGTTATGCCTGAATTTTGTTATTAATTTCCAATTGATTTAAATAATAATTAAAATGTGACAATTAATGAGAGGAAAGAGTTTATTATTAACATAAAAATTTAATATTTATTAGTTAATATGCAATAAAATAAAATAAATAAATTATTACTTATATTTAATTTTATTAATTGGAAAATTTAATTATGGAAATTTAATTTAACAATAATTTTAAAACATAATTTATATATATGTATATATATATGTGTGTAAATGAAAATTATTGAAGTAATGATATTACATTAGAGGCCAAGGACCAAATGTGAATCAATTCAGAGTATATTGCATAATTCAATACAATGTGTTAGTTATTACGCAATATACATTACTATTTAAGAGTGATCACTCTGTGTTAATATTAATAAATCTTTAGATGGAACCAATTGTTGTAACTGGCGACCACGCCGAAAATGTTCACACAATGACGACTCGAGGAGAAGGGAAAAGTCTGCAAGAGACGCACTACCGAAACGTGCACAAGAACTCTTGGATATGGAAATTAGAAGATACGACGGCAGATGTACCAAGGAAGTTGAAAAATGGATACAGGCAATTGATGATTGGATCGCTAGGAATGATTTGAAGAGGACAGAAGCATTCGATTTTCTCCTTTGCGATGAAGCGGCTACACTGTGGAAAAATTTCAAAACAGAAAAAACAATAGATAAAGCAGCTAAAGAATGGTTTTCCGAAACATTTACAATTAAATTGACTATTATAGACAAGATTAAAGAACTTGCTGCAATTAGACAAGAGGAAAATGAGAGATATGCAACCTTCGAAATCAGGGTATTGAAATTAGTGAGTGAAGTTATTAATTCAGGAATGAGAGTAGAGGAGATTGCCAATGAAATAATAACTGGGCGCGTCAGAGACAGAAGATTAAAGGATGCTCTAACAATGAAACCATCGATGACAGCAGAAGAACGAAATCAACTGGCCAAAATTTACGAAAAAGTGGAATCAAAAGAAAAGACGGAAGAAATTATGGTAATAAAGAAGAGTAGTTACGCGGAAGCAACAAGGAGAAGAAATTCAGAAACGTTTACAAGAGAAACAAATGGAAGTAACACCAATGTATTAAGAAGCCAAGGAAATTACAGAAGAGAGAATTTACCAGATAATTCGTATAACAGAAATAACGAAATGAATCATGCAGTCGAACGGAATGTGCAGAGAAGGACACCAACGGTTTCGCTTAAACACATTGCCAAGAGATTATACAATCGATCTAGAGGCCTTCCTGATTCAAGAAACGGCGAATTACAGTCAGGCCAATGCTTTTGCTGTGGCGAATATGGGCACAGAAGATATGAATGTCCACTAAAAGATAAATGTTTGATATGTGGTAAGGGAGGGCATAATTTTCCCGATTGTTATTTATTAAGAAAGAAAGAACAACATAACTATGAGAACAAGAAAATGATAGCTTGTGTGCATGACGAAGAAAACGGAAGAAATTACTCGGATGATGCAGAAACAAGAGAATCAATTAATGATTATGCAATTCATGATGTGGAAACTGAAAAAAACACGAGGAACTCTATTGCATACATTTCGTCAATGGGGTTGTAAAGGAAGAAAATCGGAATGACAGAACAGAGGGAATGAGGTATGCGACATCAGATGGAAGAGAATGGAGCAAGATGATGATAAATGATGTCGAGATTGAGATGTTGTGGGATTCTGGAGCTTCAATTACAATGATGAATGAGGAAACATGGAATAAAATTGGCAGTCCACGTTTAAGCAGCAGTGAAATCAAAATATGTGGAGTTTTTCCAGGAACTCAAAAACCACAGGGATGTACAGAAGTAAATGTTTATTGGCACAATAAGATGAGGACTATCAAAATAATTGTTGTTAAAATATATTTCCAGGTTTTATTGGTGGGATAGATACTTTGAAAGCATTTGGAGTGCAGTTGATGGAAATTAACAATATCGAATCCGAGACAAAGATTAGCAATTATACTGATGACGAGAGAAGACAAAAAGCAAAAAAGGAATTGGGAAGAAATGAATTGCCAACAATTAACAAATTATTAGATGAATTCGGGTCAATATTTATGGCATTCAGATTTGATTTAGGATTCACAAGAATCGTAGAGCACGAAATTAATACATCTGGGAATTCAACAATGCAATTTCCAAGACGACAACCGATGCATCTAGAACAGAAAATTGAAGATATGATAAAAGAGTTAACAAAAGCTGGAGTTATAAGACACTGTAAAAGTCCATGAAGCTCTCCATTGGTTGTAGTAGGAAAGAAAGACGGCTCAATTATAATGTGCGTAGACTATCGAGAGTTGAATAAGATGACAGAAAGAGATTCTTTTCCTATGCCCAACATATCCCAATTACTCGATAATCTATCAGGATCTAAATTCTTTTCTTCTTTAGATCTTGGACAAGCATACTATCAGGTCGCATTAGCAGAAGAAGCACAAGAAAAAACGGCTTTTAGTTCCAAAGAAGGTCAGTTTTGTTTCAATCGACTTCCATTTGGATTATCAACGGCTCCAGCAACATTTCAGCGATTAATGCACACGATGTTAGAGGGTATATTGTTTAATGGAGCAATTGTTTATTTAGACGATATTCTGGTATATGGCAAGGACCAGTCTGAACATGATGAGCGATTGCGAGAAGTTTTCAAAAGAATAAAAAAAACAGGACTAAGAATAAATCCGGAGAAGTGTGAAATTTACAAAACCAAATTAAAATTCCTTGGTCACACCGTCAGTGAAGATGGAATACAGACAAATTCAGAGAAGATCAAGTCAATTACAGAAGCGACGAAACCACAGTGTGCTAAACAACTTCGATCTTTTCTAGGTTTGACAAATTACTATAGACGATTTGTCAAAGATTATGCTAAAATAGCAGCACCCCTACATGCAGCAGCGTCAAGTTGTGATAAAACAATCGAATGGTCAGAAAATTGTGAAAACAGTTTTAAACAACTTAAAGAAGCCTTAACACAAGCACCTATTTTTGATTTTCCGCGTATAGACCGTAAATTTATTTTGGATACTGATGCCAGTTTTGAAGCTATTGGAGCAGTGTTGAGTCAAATAAAAGAAGACGGTTCAGAAATAGTTATCGCATATGGTTTAAGAAATCTGACGGCCCATGAAAAGGGATACTGTGTAACAAGGAAAGAGTTATTGGCATTGCATGAATATGTTTTATATTTTAGACAGTATTTATACAGGAAAGAATTCGTGGCTCGAACAGATCACAAAGCTTTAGTATTTATGAACACGAATAAAAAAGCAATAAGTCCACAATTTCAGACATGGATGGCTAATCTATCGGAATACGATTTCCAATTGAACTACCGGAAAGGTGAAGAACATGCAAACGCAGATGCAAACGAAGGATCGAGGGTAGTTTATGTGCACAGTGTCAGACAGCACGTGTACAACATAAACAAGAAAGGTCAAGAGTAAGATATATCAATTTGATACAAAAAACACAGACAATGTTAGAAATTATGGAAGAACAGAAGAAAGATAAATTGTTCCAGGAAGTGATGGAAATTCTTAAGAATCAGATAGATTTTCGGAAGGAATCGTTTCTAAATAGTTTTTTATTCAGATATAAAGATCGGTTAAAGATATCAGATGATATGCTTGTATTGGAATCAGACAAAAAAGATCTAGTTATAATCCCAAAAAGCTATCAATCTAAACTAGTGATTAAAATACATGAAGATTTATGTCACGTTGGAATTAAGAAACTGTTTCATTATTTGGAAGGGAATTTTTTCTGGCCGAAAATGCAAGAAACCGTTAAAGAGATAGTAAAACGATGTGTCACATGTGCAAGACGAAAAATAGACCAAAGGAGGACAAAGGAAATTTTAATTCCACACGAAAGTTCTGAATTTATAGAACAGATTGTGATGGATGTTGCTTTCATGGAGAGAACTTCAACCGACAAAAAGTATGTTATCGTTATTATTGATAGGTTTAGCAAATTAGTAAGTTTAACGGCTACAGCAAACCAAGATGAAAAAACTATTTTGAAGACGCCAATGAACAATTGGATTTACAAATATAGTAAACCTCAAAGTATATTGACAGACAGAGGGCGAAATTTTGAAAGCAAATATTTTAAGGAAAAATTAGAACAACTTGGAATAAAGCAAGAATTCGCCTCGCCATATCAACATCAGTCGAATGGCTTAGTGGAAAGAGCTATCAGAACAATGAGAGATTTACTTGTGACTACGATGAAAGGGGGATGTGCTGAAAAACAGTGGCACGAACTGCTGCCTCGAATTGAATTCAGTATAAATGCAACTTATCAAAGTTCTACAAAATATTCACCATTTGAGATAGTATATGGACGGAAAATAACGTTACACGCTAATTCTAGACTCAAACATCAAGTACACGATATTTCGGAAGAAGCACAAAAGAATAACAAGCAAGCTGCGCAAAAGATGAGAACATTCGAAAAAGACAAAATGATTAAACGACATTTTGAAGTGGGGGAGGAGTCACTAGTAAGACGAGAACCACATAGAAGAAACAAAAATTATATTCAATATGATGGTCCATATAAAATTCTTAGATTTGTTTCAGATCATCAAGTTGAATTGCAATATCCAGATACGACGCAGCACCGACGAATCGAATGGTTAAAGAGATGGCATCAATCTTATGAAGGGGAGAGTAATGATATTACATTAGAGGCCAAGGACCAAATGTGAATCAGTTCAGAGTATATTGCGTAATTCAATACAATGTGTTAGTTATTACGCAATATACATTACTATTTAAGAGTGATCACTCTGTGTTAATATTAATAAATCTTTAGATGGAACCAATTGTTGTAACTATTGAATTAAAAAATATGAAACAAAAAGATAAATATGATATATAAATGAGTTATATTTTACTTCAGTTTATCATAGCAGTTTTAGTAATAAAATTATCAAATTGCGAAATAAATAAATATGTTAAGATTAAAAAAAATATGACAACATAAAAATTGGAAAAGCGAAATTCCCCTTTGTTTTTTTAGTATTATAATTTCTTGTTTTAATCTTGACCATATACTTCAAAATTATTTAACATCTGGCTTACAAATGAATATTAAAACAAAATTCTATACGTAATAGAGAAATGGAATAAAATATAATACAAAAGATTAAAGCTATAGTTATTTTATTTTTAAATTTTAATTACTTACGATGGTTATGTAACAGGTAAACTCTATAATAAACTTTTTTTTTGCTTTTTAGATGATTACATTATGAAATAATTGTGTACATTATTTATTCAGAACAAAATGTGTTTAATCATATAATTCTTGATGTAAATTATTATAGAAAAACATAATTAATTTTTAAATATTTAAGAATTTGTTTGTGTATAAACATTGTAAACATTGTGTATTTGTTTGATCAAATTACAGTTGTTTGTGAACTTGATAAAGATGTGAAACTTATTATAATTTTAAGTGTTAGGGATTATAATTAGAAAATATTTAAAGATTTTTATTTACAAAAATAAAAATGTATTTAATTTAAAAGAAAATTTAATTCAATAACAAAAATATGGAAAACTAATTTGAAAATTTATTTTATACATTCGTTTAAACAAAAAGGATTTATTTATTATATTCTGCTGGCACCCTTGTGTTAAGCACAGTTAACGCAATGGCTAAAACGGCTCTTTTCAACCGTAAAATTGCTGTTCAAATTTCATTAGATCTCAAAGTTATAACTTAAAAAACTCATAACAACTTTTCTAATTAGAGCAATTGGTGAGGATGAAGAAGGCTGCTCAGAAAAAAAGATTGTGGTCTATTTACTTACAAATAAATTTCACTAGGGACATTTGATATATATGAAAAGAATCTTTTGATTCTTGAGAAATGGTTTTGTAAAAGTATGATTTATGGTGACCAGACAAACTATTCTAAGAACAGTACCACTCAACTGAATAGAAATAGTGACATTATTGAATTTAGTAAGACATACAAGTCAAAAATAGTTAAATTCAATTTTAAATTATTCATAATTATTACTTACATATAATACTCTTATTAAATATACTCCCTCTGTCCAAAAATGATAGTCCAGTTTGACTTTAAATCGTTTTTGGACAGAGGGAGTATAATTTATATAATTAAATATAAAATTTATTAAAAATTAATTAATTAAAAATTAGTTAATTAAGTTATTTAACTAAAATGTTTCATTTTATTTGATTCTTGCCAAAATAATAATAATAATAATAATAATAATAATAATAATAATAATAATAATAATAATAATAATAATAATAATAATAATAATAATAATAATAATAATAATAATAATATAAAGTGATGATTTCTTGTTAGCGGTATTTGATAAATTGTCAGCGTAGATTCTGCCAATTCGGTTCGCAAAGATACATTAACTTGAATCGAAATGTCTTTTATATTATCATTACTGAATCCATCGTGAATTAGAACTTTTATTTTGTTTTTCAGCGTTTCTGACATCTTTTTAATAATCAATTTCAAGTACTTTTCTGCTTCATCAACCTGTTCACTCATCCATTAATCTGTTTTAATTAATAAATTTTCTTCAGTCTCTTCTATTTCAGAAAATACAGTTTCAGGTGCAATTTCTTCATGTTTTACTGGGCTATTGCTTGAAATTTCATCATTATTTTGAATTTTATCATTGCTGTCTGAGAATTAAACCTTTCATGTCAATATTTATTTGATTGTTATCGTTTTCCAATTCTAATTGTTATGATTCTTCACATTTTACAATTAAATCCCGTAAATAAGTTTCATATTTCATCATATAATCATTATATTCTGCAAGAAATTCCTTTATAACTTTATTTATAACTTCCATTAAACAATTGTCGAAGTAATTGAAATAAATTTCCAAAACCCAAAACCTTTTATTTTAATACAATTTGAAATTCACCAAAAATCCACTTTTTAAAACAAAAAGCACCTTTCAAACAAAAATTTCGAAAATAAAAATTCATATAATAATTCCAAAAATAACATTGTTTGCGTCTGTGTGCGGAGACATAGACACACACAATCTCAAAAACAACTCGCACACAGACGCGATATTTAACCTCAAGATTGACCAGTATTAATTATATGTTAAGCAATTAAAAATTGAAAAGGACTATTTTTATAGTTGAAAATTCTTTCATTTTAACAAATATATAATTCGCAGCAAAAGGCTTAAATTATCATTTAATTGTTTAATAATAATAAACAAGTACGTGATAATATAAGCTCTTTGCTGCAAAGTATAAACTGAATAAAATGAAATAATTTCTACTTGAAATATTTCTCAAGAAATTGATAAGAAATAATGTCATAATCGAAAATTATTTCAATTTATCAAATATATACTATGAGGCATAAAAGCTTATATTATCATCTACTTGTTTACCATATAATTAATGCTGCTAATCAACACTTAATAATAGCAATAGTTGTGAGGAAGATTTAATTATTAGCACAATTTAATATTATAATAATAAATGTACATCTGAATTATTACTATTAAGAAATTAACATATACATATTAAAGTATTATATTCGTATTATATTATGGCGTACATAATTATTATTATTATTTATAAATGCTTAATCGTCAATTTAATGATTTGTTTAGTCAACCCGATTATGTCAGAGTTTTTGAATACAATTTGAATTCGACTTCTAGTTTTATTTAACATGGCGACCCTGGCAATAGTGAACAAGATGATTCCGGATGTTTACGACGGAAGAGACGAAATCGAAACTTTCATTGAAGAATGTAAGCGATATTTTCAGTTATGTGGTCTAGATCAAGATAACCAAAATATGATGATAAAATGCCTTATTTCAAGAGATATTTTACCGATTTATGAAGCCGTCGATGTCAAATTTATTAATTTTGAAGATAGACTCAGAGAAGCTTTCAAGAAGCCGTCAACACTGATAGGCGATTTTTTGAACTTATACAATTATGAGAAAGATAACGATGCAGCGCCAGTGTTTTTCGAAAGATTGAGAAAATGGTCGACAAAGTATTGAAACACAAGTGGGATAAAAACGAATTAGTCGCTTATTTTTTGATACATTGTGTCAAAGACAAAGAAATCCAAAAGAGATCAAGATGCGAGACGCTTTAAAAGTCGAAGAGATCAAGGACGTAATTCGTAAAGTTGATGCTATCAACATTGAAGTTTCTAGTATTGCAGTTATGCAAAGGAAAGAAACGTTCGCAAACGTAATAAAGAAACGACAAGGATTTGCCGATATACAAGATCGACAACGCAATTTTTCTAATGTTCAAGAAAGACGAAATTTTGAACCAAGATTCAATTCTATTCCGCACACTCAAAGATTCGATTCTGGAAGGAATACTAATCAAAAGTATTACCAAAGAGACAACAGAGCAAGTGGAAGTCGCGTTGTCACATGTTGGAATTGTCAAGAACTAGGACATTCGAGTCGAGAATGCCCAAAAAAGAAGTGTTATGGATGTGGAAAAGAAGGACACATGATTAGAGAATGCAAAAATAACACGATAAATTCGGAATTGAGATGCAACGCTTGTAAGGAATCTGGCCATTACCGGGGAGAATGTCCATCGATTTCATGCTCAGGATGTGGAAAACGTGGTCATTTGCGATTTCAATGTTGGGGAACAGCAGACACACGATCATCAGGAAGAAACCAATCTAGAAATTACGAAGATAACAGACGATATCAAGACAGATACGCCGATCGAAGAGTGGCAGCTATGGAAACGAAGAAGACCGCGGAAACGAAGCGGAGGATTCTCAGTCTACCCGAAGTGATGAACACCCAAATGGGAAGGCTCCATCATTAGGCGAGATGATAGGAGCCATGCATTAAAGGGTAATAATGATGATTGTGTGCGCCAAGATAAGTATAGTATATTTTTTAATAATAATAGTAATTTAGACAGTATATATAGTTTTAAAAGTAGTAATAATAATTTAGACAGTATATCTAAATCAAATTTAAATGTAAAAAAAATTAAATTTAAATCAGATGTAATTTTAGAAGATAGTATTAAAAACGTGAAAATTAAATTAAAAAAATTGATGTAATGAAGAAAGATAATCAGAGTAACAGTAAGATTATATATGACATAAGAGATAAAACTGATATTAATGATTGTAATTTGATGCGTGATGAAATTAATGTAATTGAAAAATAAATGTGATCAGAATTGTAAGAAGATAATAAGTATTTGTGAGGCAAAATTAATAAATAGCAATAAAAAGTTTGTTTATGACGAAACATGGGATAAACATATAAATAATATTCTGTTTTAAATGACGATTTAGAAATTGTATATGATAAGATGGGTGGAAGACCAAGCATAATAGTTGGGATTAATAGGATTTATTTTAAACATTGTCTATTGGATACGGGGGCCAGAATGAATGTTATAAATAGCTCGATCATCAAAGAAATAGGTGGGATAGATATTAAACCTCACAATGAAGGAATTTGGTGTGCAAATGGTAGTCCATTGGAAACATTTGGCAATGTTAAATTGAAGATTCAAATCGGTAACAAAGAAGAGAATGTAATTTTTGTGGTTGTTAAAAAGGTTTCACCGCCAATTATTGGTGGGATAGATTTACTTCGTCAATTCAACATCAAGTTAATGAAAATAAACGATAGTATAACTGAAAATACGGAAATAGAAAATAATTTTAATGAAATTTGTAATATTGAGGCAAGATTTAGCAACTCAAATAATGATGAGAAAAGATTTAGTCGAGCAATAAAATTATTTGATTTAAAAAAAGGAGATAAAATGTATCAGATAATTAATGAAAATAAAGAAGTTTTTATGGCGGATAAATGGGACATTGGAAAAACATATTATTAAGGCATGAAATCAAAACTACTGAAGGCCCAATCCACATGAACCCTAGACGACAACCGGCCCATTTAGAAGAAAAGATTGAGGAGGCTATACAAAATTTGGAAGAAAATGGTATTATTAGGAAATGTGATTCGAGTTGGAATACTCCATTGGTATGTGTTTGGAAAAAAGAAAAGGATGACATCAGATTGTGTTTGGATTTTAGAAACCTCAATAAAATAACAGAAAGACAAATATTTCCAATGCCTAATATTGAACAAATGTTAGATTCACTCAACGGATCCAAGTTTTTAGTACTATAGATCTTGGAAGTGCATATTATCAAGTGGAGTTAACAAATAATTCACAAGAAAAAAACCGCATTTTCAACAAGGAGCGGACAGTACTGTTTTAATAGAATGCCTTTTGGAATTGCTGCAGCACCGGCTACATTTCAAAAATTAATGACTATGGTTTTAGGAAACTTCTGTGGAATACAGCTATTGTATATTTGGATGACATATTAATATTTTCTACAAATAAAGAAGAGCATTTTAAAAGAATAAATGAAGTACTAATGAAAATTAAGGAAGCGGAATTACGAGTAAATCCAGAAAAATGTACATTTTTAACAAATGAGACAAAATTTTAGGCCATATAATTAATAATGAAGGTGTGAAAGTGGATGAAAATAAAATTGAAGCAATTAAAAATTTTGTTAGACCTAAATGTTTGAAACAACTAAGAAGTTTTTTGGGGTTGTGTAATTATTATAGAAAATTTATAAAAAATTATTCAATGTTTTCACGAATATTAGAGTCTATATGTGGTACGACTAATGAAAAACTTATATGGTCAGAAAAATGTGAAGAAGCATTTGAAGAATTAAAAAATGCATTATCGAAAACACCAGTATTAATATACCCTAACTTTCAGAAAGAATTTATTTTGGATACTGATGCAAGTTTTGATACAATTGGTGCGGTTTTATCACAGTTAGACGAACAGGGACATGAGCGAGTAATTGCATATGGTTCGCATTCAATGAATAAGCATGAAATAGGTTATTGTATAACAAGGAAGGAGTTATTGGCCATTTATTATTTTACTCAACATTTTAAACATTATTTGTATGGAAAAAAATTCAAATTAAGAACGGACCATAAAGCAATAACATTCATGATGACAACAAAAAAGCCAATCACGGCACAATTCCAAACTTGGATAAATTTTCTTAGCAGTTTGGATATGGATATTTCATTTAGAAAAGGTATTGAACATACCAATGCAGATGCCTTATCTCGAGATAAATGTGGACGATGTACTCAATGTATGGAAGTTCATGAAAATCCTAAAATAGAAAAAATGAAAACAAGACTTTTAACAATGACAGCTGTTAAGCAAGGTGTGATTTGGCAAAAGGATAATGTTGAGCATAGAAAATCAAAAAGGATTGATCATGAAAAACGTAAAAACTAAATTTAAGATTGATGATGATGTTATCATGACAAAAGAAAATAAATTTGGATTCCTAAAAGCAATCGCGAAAAATTTATCAAAGAAATGCATAAAATCCTATGCCACGCAGGTTGCAAAAAGTGATTGACTACATAAAAGTAAATTATGACATGGATGAATTACAAATGATAAACTACAGAAATTATTCAAAATTGTGAATTATGCCAAAAAGAAAAACACTAACAACTAAAACAAAGGAAACGATACTAAAAACGGAAGTGTCGAAACCGTTTGAAACAATTGCTATAGATTTTTGTGGACCTTTGAAAACAAGTGTACATGGGAAAAAGTATATTTTAGGAATTATTGATATGTGCACTCGATATATTTCCCTTACAGCAGTTTCTAAGCAAGATGAGAAAACAACAGCTGACACAATAATGAAATTTTGGATTCTAAAATACGGTTCTCCTAGGATAATTCAAGTAGATTGTGGAAAGACATTTGAATCAGGTGTGATGAAAGAATTAGCTAAAACTCATAACATAATGCTTCAATTTTCAAGTCCATACCATCATAGTGCAAATGGATTAATAGAACGGCAATTTCGAACAATAAGAGATTTCATGAGTACCGCAATCAAAGATAGATTAAAAAGCAATTGGGTAGAGGTATTACCAGAAATTGAATTTGCTTTGAACGCAACCGTACAAAGTACATTAGGGAAAAGTCCAGCGGAAATAGTATTTGGGTTTCGAATAACAAGAGAATGGCAAAACAAAAAGGAAGTAAATAATGACCGAATTACAAGAATATACAAGAAAAATACAAGAAAAGCAAAGAAATGTTAAGTACAGAAACGCAGATAGAATTAATAGAGAATTTAAAATAGATGACAACGTTTTGGTAAAGATAGACATAAGGAAAAAAGAAGATGATAGATACAGAGGACCTTTTCGAGTGATAAAAAAAATTACATGATAGAAGTTACGAGCTTATGGATAAAGAAGGTAAAACAATGATTCGAAATGTAGAATGGCTAAGGCCTTTTAAACAGGGGGGGATGTGAGGAAGATTTAATTATTAGCACAATTTAATATTATAATAATAAATGTACATCTGAATTATTACTATTAAGAAATTAACATATACATATTAAAGTATTATATTCGTATTATATTATGGCGTACATAATTATTATTATTATTTATAAATGCTTAATCGTCAATTTAATGATTTGTTTAGTCAACCCGATTATGTCAGAGTTTTTGAATACAATTTGAATTCGACTTCTAGTTTTATTTAACAT
>CAUHTR010004096.1:0-39864 GCA_959609185.1 Schmidtea polychroa | reverse complement strand
AAAGTACATGTATTCGATCCTATGGGTTTCTATTATCCTGCTTTATTGGTTTCGAAACTACAAACAATGGGCAAACCTATTGTATATAATAAAACAATGTATCAACACCCTTTAACTCGTACGTGCGGACAACATTGTTTAGGATGGCTTATGTCTATTAAATAATAAATGTTTTTATAAAAATGTGTTTTTATTATTTTATAATTATTATTATGTTTTATTATTATTATTATTATTATTATTATTATTATTATTATTATTATTATTATTATTTTGAAATATGTTTTATATTATTAGAATATTAAAAAATTCAGTCATGCACGGTGCATGATCCGTACATGATTGTTAGTAATTGTAATGGTAATAATAATAATAAATTTAATTGTACTTTATTCTAAGACTGACCGGATTCGCAAGTAATTAGAATAAATATTTGTTTAAAATGTCAATTTTACAGGTTTATATAAACTTATTATTTATATAAGTTCGTAAAGTTGTCTGTGAAAAATCAAAAACCAAAAATTCGATGAACAATTCCAGTAATATTTTACGTGCTCTCTTAACGAGCAGCAATGGTAATTTATTATTATTATTATTAATATTTCTAATTATTTATTTTCAGATAATTTAGATTGGTATGATGTGCCTGAAAATGAAGAACTGTTGGATTTGGAACATATTTTCGGTGAATTTTTTAAATTTGAGTTATTAATATTATTATCGTCTTAGAACCAATAACAATTAAAGATGATGACGATGCTTCAATTATTATTATTGAGGACGATGTTTTAGGTAAATTTATTTATTTATTTATTAAATTATTTAATAAATTATTATTGATACAGAAAATGATGCCACCGTTTCTATTGAGGAGGAAAGAGAAATTAATGCCCCCGTTTCTATTGGGGAGGAAACAGATTTGGAGGAGACTTGTTAGTATTAATTTATTTTTAAGTATATATATTTTTTTTTATAAAGTTTATTTTATAATAATCATAATAATCTTAATAATAATCATAATAATAATATAGTTATTATATAGTTTCAATCCAACAAGTCAAAATTTAATTTAATATTTTTTTTTTTTTTTTTTATTGAAACAATTTAAATTTTCAACAATTAATATTCTCATACATACATTGAAACCGTATTTTATATTTATAATAATAATAATAATAATAATAATAATAATAATAATAATACTAAGTTTTTGATAATAAATTAAAAGTGCAACGTTGAGAATCAAATAGAGAAAATAACGAACTTTGTCCATTTACATGTGATGAGTTTAATGTAAATATTATTGAATTGGTTCTAATATCGATAAATTTATTTTGGACAAAGTTCGATATCGTCATATAGTTTGCAGTCAGCATGCAACTATTGTCTTCTGATAATAATAATAATAATAATAATAATAATAATAATATAATAATAATAATAATAATAATAATAATAATAATAATAATAATCATAATATTAATCATAATAATCATAATAATAATCATAATAATCATAATAATAATCATGATAATCATAAGAATAATAATAATAATCATAAGAATAATAATAATAATCATAAGAATAATAATAATAATATAGTTATTATATAGTTTCAATCGAACAAGTCAAAATTTAATTTAATAATCTCCATTTTACTGAAACAATTTAAATTTTCAACAATCAATATTCTCATACATACATTGAAACCGTATTTTATATTTATAATAATAATAATAATAATAATATTACTAATAATACTAAGTTTTTGACATGAAATTAGAAACGAAACGATGAGAATCAAATAGAGAAAATAACGAACTTTGTCCAAAATAAATTTATAGATATTAGCACAAATTTATTATTATTATTATTATTATTATTATTATTATTATTATTATTATTATTATTATTATTATTATTATTATTATTATTATTATTATTATATATAATTGGCACTTATAATTGTCATATTACTGTCAGATATATAATTATAAAGTAAGTACCCAAAATAATTAAATATAAAAATATCAAATACAAATTGTTTGTTTATTTCGATATTCAAACTAACTATCGAAATGGGAGTCATGATAAATTAATGTTTAAAATAGAAAAATAAATGCCCCCACATAAATATCAATAAATACATGATAATAATATTGAATAAAAACATTGCAATAAATCTACAATAAAATTACATTATGAATACACTTTTTATGATTAATATTTTTTCAATAATTTATAAATATATTTGATATATATTTATAATTTATCAGGTCCATTATACCCACGATACTGTGTATCGTCAATCGGTCATAGTTTGATATGCCACAAAAATATGAAGAAATATTATCGCCAACCTTTTAATGGCATCAACTTTTTTATTTGCCCCATATGCAAAACTTCCCAGACTGTAAGGTATAAGGAATTTTATAGTCAACATTCTCAGCACTTAAATTCTTTCAAAACAAATGAAAAAGAACTGTTTAATATAATAAATAAGAATAACATTGAAATTGTAAATATTTTAAATAATAACACAAAAAAGAAATCTAATAAAAGACCTGCTGAACATAGGGTGTCTAAAATTAAAAATAAAATTATAAAAACTGAAGTCATTGAGATCAGTGACGACGAAATTATTAAAAATGAAGTCATTCTACTCAGTGATGACGAATGTAATAATATTACATATACTATAAATCATGATATTATAAATGATAATATTAATACTATAAATACTATAAATAAAAATATAAATAATGATAATACTATAAATACTATAAATCAAATAGGTGGATCATCTTTAGCGATTGAGCCGATAATAGAATCAAATTTAAATGGCGCCATTCGAACTATTCGATTTGATATTGCCGATTCACAATTAATTAAAATTATAATAACAGATAGGATCACTGAAAAGTTAACATCTGAAATAAAAAACATGGGTAGCGTCAAAATTCAGTTCGCTATTCTTATAAGATTTGAAAAAGATGGGGAAATCCGTGACAACTACTTTTCAAATAAAGCCGAGATCTTTTCGGATAACTTTTTAATTGAGGGGGTTAATAAGTTAAACGAAAAAATTGAAAAGTTTACTTATTTAGGTAGTGGCTGGAGAGTAATTAATATCTTAGAGATTGATTTCATTCTGACTAAATTTGCTCCTATTTGTCGCCTATCTGGTCATAGTTACATTCGTACACCTGCAGATTTGAAATCTAAAGGAGCAATTATAAATGTTAAAAATAAGGATCATAAGTGTTTTCTTTATAGTATTCTCGCGCTCTTGAAAAAAGATGAAATAGATAGCCACCCTGAAAGAGTTTCAAAATATGAAAATCTTTTAAATAATCTTAATTACAATGAAGTCACGGATTGTCCGATGAAATTGTGTAATATACCTAAATTCGAAAAGAAAAATTTAGACTTAAATCTCGCCATAAATGTTCTGGCTTATACCCCTACTGTGATAGTTGATGATGATCAGGTTCCTAATGACTATGTTTTTAAACACCCCCACTTAAGTATAATTCACAGATCAACGGTTACTGGCGGTACTCCAATTTATTTATTACTCTTGGAAAATAAGGATAATTATCATTACACCGCAGTGACCAACATTACACGTTTAATGAACTGCCATCGTAATAATGACTGTAGTATTCAAATAAGATGCAAATGGTGCCCACATTGTCTTAACGGTTTTCGAATGGACAATGCTTTCACTAAACATGTGGCCCTATGCAGTAAAATCAAACGGGTACAACCCTTTACACTTTACCCGAAAATAAATATTTAGAGTTTCAAAATCATTCAAAGAGAATCACCCCACCCTTTGTTATTTATGCCGATTTTGAATCGGTTTTACCTAAAGATGTTAAACATCATCAAATACATTTACCTATTTCAGCAGGTCTTTTATTAATAAATAATCTTAACAATAGAAAATCGTATTACGAGTTTTATGGTCTTGATTGTATACCTCAATTTCTTAAAAAAGTAGAGCAAATTGCTGTCACAATTGTCCTACCTTATTATGAGCTTGAAGGGAAAAAACGGTTAGGACCTATGACTTTTGCTGAGGAACGACAATTCAAATCTTGTAGGAAATGCTATCTTTGCAAGAAGGTTTTATCCCTTGCTGTTCGAGATCATGACCATTTTACTGGTAATTATCTCGGTGCAGCCTGTAGGAAATGTAATATGGCTCGCAGAATTTATAAACAGTTGCCGATTGTATTTCATAATTTACGAGGCTACGACTTACACCATATTTTAAAATATGGTCTCAATGGCTTTCCTTCTTGGAATTTGGATATAATACCCACAAGCACAGAGAAATTTATCTCGATGATTGTTCACATTAAAAAATTAGCTGTTCGGTTTATCGACAGCATGCAATTTGTTAATTGTTCTTTGGCTAAGGCTGTAAAAACTCTAACTGATCTTCCTTTGACTTCGTCGGTTTTTGATAGGCTAATAATAGATGCTAAAGCCATATTTCCTTATGATTATGCGACTGATTTGGATGTACTTGAAACCACTTATGAATTGCCTCCTATTTGGTCTGGTGTTACTGAAGATGAGTATGCTAAGGCTCAACTTATTTAGACTCAACAACGTTGTACTAAATTGGCTGACTATATGTTAACTTATCAAAAATTGGATGTATTCCTCCTTGCAGACTATTTCCAACAATTCCGTGCCAAGGCCATTGCATACAATGGTCTAGAACCTCTAAACTTTTATGGTATTCCGGGTATGTCATGGGCCTCAGCGCTTATGACATTAACTGAGCCTATAGAACTTTTACAGGACATGGAAATGTTCAATTTTTACGAAGGAGGAATACGTGGTGGGTTAACATTTGTTAACAAACATTACGTTGCTGCTTCTGATAATACAGAATTATTATATATTGATATAAATAATCTGTATGGTTGGGCTCTTAGCCAAAATCTTCCTTTTGCTGATTTCACTTGGGTGTATGATGGATTGAATGATGTATTGCTTGAGTGCATGAATGCTGACATTGAAATCCTTCCCTATGGTTATACCATAGAAGTGGATATAGATATTCCAGAAATTTTTCATGATTTTTTAAATGACTTTCCTCTTGCTCCTGAGAAAATGTGCCCGCCTGGTTCGAAAGTTGAGAAGTTGATGCTCACGCATTGGCCAAAGAAGAACCATGTTCTTCATTGGAGGCTTCTCAAGCTTTATTTGTCTCTTGGTGCCAAAGTTGTACACATCCATAGGGCTATAAAATTCAAGCAAGCACCGATTTTTAAAAATTATATAAATAAAAATACACAGCTAAGAGCTGAAGCAAGCAGTGAACTGTACAGAGATTTATTCAAATTGTATAATAATAGCTTGTACGGTAAATCCGTTGAAAACCTTAAGAAGAGATTAAATTTACGACTATGTAATTCCGCGGAAAAATTAATTACATATTCATCAAAACCATCATTTAGAAAAACCATCAAAATTGATGATGATCTTTTTGGTGTACATCTCAATAAGGAGTCTATATGTTTGGATAGACCCAGCTACATCGGACAATCAGTGCTGGATTTATCCAAACTAAGGATGTATCAATTACAGTACATAGAATTAGCAAAATATAGGAGTCAGTTTAACTGTGATATAAATATAGTTGCGGGTGATACCGATAGTTTCTTCTTAGAGGTCAAAAATGTAAAGCTTGACATTCTTTTGCCAGCGATGATTTCTGATGACTTGTTAGACACCTCAAATTATGATCCCTTTCATCCTTTATATTCTAGGAGACTCGACTCAGTTATAGGAAAGTTTAAGGATGAGAGTAAGGGTGTAGGATATAGTGAGTGGGTTTTCTTGCGACCAAAGTGCTACAGTCTTTTAGGAAATAAATCTACTATGAGAGCTAAGGGCGTAAAATTACCAGGTACAGATATAAAACATCAATCCTATTTAGACTGTTACAATAACAACACAGTTATTTCTGTACCTCAGACTAGAATAGGAACCCGAAATCATCAGCTTTTTACCTTTAAAAACTCAAAGATTGCTTTAACTAATCATGATGATAAAAGAGCTTGGGTAGAGAAAAACTCTAGTTTTGCATATGGTCATTATTTAGGGGTTGATGTCATTGATGATGATGATAATGATATTCAATCAGGAGCAGATCCGGATCTCATCAATCAACATATACAAGATTAATTTAATTCTGTGATCGGACTTGTTTGAATTTTTGTAAAATAGAAATTATTGTAAAGTCTCTTTTTCGTTTTATAATTATCGGTTTTCTTTTTTTTTTTTTTTTTTTTTATAATTTATAATGTAGTTTGTTAATAAAAATAATAATAAAAATAATAATAAAAATAATAATACTTACTATATTGTGTACAAACATTATATAACCATTGGATAGAGCTCTTCAAGACCTTTTTAATGAACCATTATTCAATAAAATCTATCGAAGGTAATCCTTAAAATTACCATTATTGATTTTAAATTATTTTCTTGTTTAATAAATGAGTTGCTTTAATGTATCTCTTATAAATGTGTGCAGAATATAAGTATTTTCATAAATTTATTAAGAAATTACTGATGACCACGAGATCATTCAAGTTTTTAAACAGCACCGTTGAAGATTTTATGAACAATTATGATACTCTCACTGAAAAGGAAACCATAAAAATTTTAGAAATTTTCAAACATTCCTCCATTGGATATTTGATTGATTTATTTAATTACAATAAATGCATTTTGAAGTTATCGATTTATTTGATGCATTTAGACAAAGCAATAGTAGATAATGATTCATTGAATGAATGCTTTTGGAATTGTATGGATTTAAGGCTGGAACCAGGATATAGTAGTGGGTTGATTTATGAATGGATATCGAAATCCGAATTGATTGAAAATAAGCTAAGGAAAAAACTCAATGATGGTAGGAAAATGTATTTAACTTGTTACATTTGTAAAGAAAATCAAGTATCGGTTTTGTTTTTACCTTGCGGACATGTAATTGTATGTTCTAAATGCCATGATTCAAATGTTCGCAAATGTAAAGCATGTTCAATGTATATTAATGAGTATCATAATATATACATTTAATAAACATTTATTTCTTTACCTTTGTTATTAATACTTTGAATATTGTAAATAATAAAACTATGTATCAAATAATAATATTCAAACTAAACCAAATTTACAAACTACCGCGCCAGCCCCTTCGGGGCGGGCGGCGGTTGTGTATGTCGACGATTTTAATTTTTATTAAATGCATTTGTTTGATTTCAGAATTCGATTTGTGTGACTAACCTTGTTAAATTTGAGTTGATGTAAATATTAATAATAATAATAATAATAATAATAATAATAATAATAATAATAATAAAGTAATTTCTTATGAAGATTTATATTAAAGTGATTCAAAGCTGATTTATGAAATTGGTTGAACCTTTTAAATGTAATTATCCAACAATAAATATTTAATGTAATAATGATCAAATTCACTTAAAAAGGCAGTGCCGACAATTTGTGAGAGTCAACAAACATCGATATATTACTGATTTATAATCTTCAAACTCTCTTTTCAATTCAATGGATATTATAATCAGTGGTGAAATTGGAAGAAATAAAAGTTCTTATAATAATAGTAATTATTTGTAAAAATTTTATTATTATTATTATTATTATTATTATTATTATTATTACTATCAGAAAAATACTTAATTATTATTGATTAAAATAATTGAAGGGATAACATGTGGTATGAAATTATGCGATAATAATCGATTACATCAACGGAAATCACAGGATTTGCACTGTGAACTGTTACTAAATCACGTGTGAATGATATCAGTAAATTATTATTATTCCTTGACCTTAAAAAAAATGACCTTGACCTTAAAAAATTTGACCTTGACCTTAAAAATTTGACCTTGTCCTGGATGTGACATGTCCTGGAGGTGACACATCCTACTACTAATGTATCATCCAATATTTACAAATTTTCATGTTATTGTCATAGTTCTAATTGTGTTTCTGACGAATGGATTATCACCAGTAAGGATACTGTTTGTCACTAGATAAGATGAGTAGAAACCTATTCCAAATAGCCCCATCATTCAAATATCATCTTCAGCACGAAGCGCTCTCATGAATACCTTAGTTCAAGATCTAGTGATTGTTTTCGATTTATTGATCAAATATGCCTTTGTCATTCCGATTTATTGTCATTCTTTATTGGAAATAATTTTAATCATTAACTCATTGGTGGTATCAAAAAATGAATTTGAACTGACATCACGCTAAAGGATTTCTTTGTCGGAATAAAATAATCGTTAATAATGCTCCACAGTTGAGCGATTTCTGCTTGAAATGTTAGCGTCTCCGAGTCATTCATTTATTTCCAATTAAAAAAAGAAAAACACGAATTATACAATTTCAATAGATATTATTAATTCCTCAACTAATTTCAATTCAAAATATATCCACAAAATTCAAATTCCAAATAATAAATCCAAGAACAAGAATTCGCACACAGACACGAAGAACTAATGATGAAAAACGCGCACACAGAAGCGAACACAACAATACACAATCGGTCGAAACAAATTGTAATAGCTTTTATCGAAACTATTCAAAAAATAACTTATTCTAATCTTTACACAAGGCATTACACATGTAAAAGATTAGGGATAAAAGTTTCGTATATTTTTAACAACCTTCAACATATAGCTTGAAGCATCTGAAAATCTCAAAACCAAATTGTGATTTCGTATGCAATACTTCTCGAGATTACTAAAAATGATAAAATTGAATTTTTGTTATCTTTTATTTTGACAAAATCAATACAATAAATTTGTTTTTTATACGATTCATCCACAATTATAAAGATTTCTGATTGCGCAAATATAAAACAAACCTTCTACTCAATTCTTCAGTGATTAAATGTACACTTAAGACATCCACGAGGGGTAGTTTGAAAAAGAAAACCTATTTTTAATGGCTGAATTTTGCAATTTGCAGCTAAAAATGCTTCAACAGTCGTATTAAAATCAACATCATTAGAAAAGAGTAAAAATATTTGGATCTTTGGTCATTTAGCGATGAATGTGTTTTAGAGCTTATGTGTTAATCATTTTGCAAATCTTTTTCACTGTTAACAAAACACGAATATATTTTACAGTATAAACAACTTTGAAAACCAAAAATAAACACAAAGAAGAGTTATTATAGATAATTAAACAAATTACACAAGGTAGTTATTCAGATGCTTTTAAAAAATTGTTTTTTTCCAAACTGTCTAAAAGCAAAATTGCGTAAAAAAGTACCGTGTAAGTCGAGGGATGAGTATACATTAATTATTCGGATTTTCATAGCATAATATAGAGTTAGGCAATCAAATATCCCAACACAATTACATTACAATTACTATGTAAATTATCCGATAGCGAGTTTGTTCAAGTCATTAGAATTGATATTTCACTTTAAAGTAAAATATATAGGATTATAAATAAATATTTAATGACAATAATAGCCTGAACACCTTTTTCAATTTAATTCTTATATAAAGATGTCATGTGCATTTTCTATAAGATGTTGAGCGTACTTTCATGACCTATTTCATTTTCTTATACTGTCTCTCTGGACTGACACGGCCTGGTATTGCATCAGGCTATCGGTCCAATGGGACTGAGAAAGCAGTCAACTTGTTAAATATAATATATATTTGCTTTTATTAAAAAATTTGAAAATATTAATATTATATTAAATTTAATATTTTTATACATATTAAGAAGATTTCAATTTAAATGTTATTATTAATATAATAATAATAATAATAATAATAATAATAATAATAATAATAAAAATAATAATAATAATAATAATAATAATAATAATAATAATAATAATAATAATAATAATAATAATAATATTTTTATACATGGCAATGATTTAATTATAAGATAACGCCAATCAAACATTCTTTTCACGATACATTTCGACAGTTTTCCTGTCATCATCATAAAATTTAAGGATTTTAAACAATTTTATTAATTATTCAAAAAAATTTTTTTTATTCAATAAAAACATTTAATTATTTTTAAAAATTATAATTAAATTAATATATTATTTTTAAATTTTAGCATTCAGAATTTAATTTAATAATTTAAAAAATTTTATCAATTATTTAATTTAACACACCAATCAATCCATACAATATACAAAAATCGATAAAGATGGCGTGCTTATGAGACCTGTCCATGATTGGCACTACCCAGTATAAAATAGCCAAATTTTTGGATGCATTATTGAAACCATTAATACGATCAGAATTTGAATGTAAAAGTAGTTTTGAATTTGTTTCCTGCATTGCACAATATGATAGACAAAGTGTTGATGAAAATATGGTTTCGTTTGATGTTTGTAGTCTGTTTACTAATGTACCATTGGTTGAAACAATTGAATTATGTTGCTTTTTATGGAATGAAAACATTTCTGAACATCATATTTTGGATAGAACAGCATTTTGTGAACTTCTTGTATTTGCTACTTCAAAAATCAATTTTCTTTTCAATAATGAATGGTATCAACAAATAAATGGAGTTGCTATGGGTTCTCCTTTAGCACGAACGATGACTTCAATTTTTTCAGCAAGCTAAGAAAAGAAAATTACATCTTTCCAATGTATGAAACACACTGTTTATAAACGGTATGTGGATGATAATTTTTTATATTTGAAAATCATAGGAATGTTGATCCGTTTTTGCATTATATGAATAGTCTACAAAAAAACATTGTAATACCATGTGAAAATGAGAAAAAATCATCACTTGCTTTCTTGGATCTGTTAATACAACGCAAAGAGAAATACTATGAGACAGAGATTTACAGAAAACCAACAGATACTGGTCTCTATACTTCATCCGAAAGTTTTTGTGAATTCAAGTATAAAAGAAATAAGGTAAAGGGATTGATTTATCGTTCATGGTCTTTGTTTTCTACTTTTTAAAATTCAGTAAAAGTGTTGACAAATTGGTTAAATTGTTAATGAAGAAAGGTTATTCAAAATCCTTTTTATTAATTATGGTAAAAGAGACTGTTGACAAATTTATTAAAAATCCTAAGGATCTATGTTTGAGAAAATCTGGGTGTGATGTTGAGGTTTGTGAGTCTGATGAGGTAACTAAATTAAATAGTGTGAACAAGAATGATGAGCCTAAATTTGTGATAGTATTGCCGTACTCAGAAGGTTTTATGGATTATAAATTGAAGATAAGAAAGCAGTTAGGGAATTTAAACTATAGGATAGTGTCAACTTCATGGAATGTACGCAATATGTTTATTAATAAGTCAAAAACTCCGGTTGAATTGTGTTCCGATCTCGTTAATCAGTTTACATGTAATGGGTGTAATGCCACATACATTGGAGAGACTTCCCGCCATCTCTTTATTCGAGCTCGAGAACATTGTAGACCGAAGGCTTTGATCCATATTAGTGAGCACAATAAGAGCTGTAAGATTAAAATAGGTATGTCTAATTTTAAAATTTTATTAAAACATTTCAATAATTATTGAAAACGTGTGATTTGTGAGGCGTTGTTGATAAAGTCATTGAATCCGAAAATTAATGTGGCGAATGCAGTGAATACTTGTATTTTAAATGTTTTTAAATAATTTTTTTGTGTATTGTATGGATTGGTTGGTGTGTTAAATTAAATAATTAATAAAATTTTTTAAATTATTAAATTAAATTCTGAATGCTAAAATTTAAAAATAATATATTAATTTAATTATAATTTTTAAAAATAATTAAATGTTTTTATTAATTACAAATTTTTTTTTATATAATTAATAAATTTGTTTAAAATCCTTAATTTTTATAGTTATTATATCCAACCTGATGATGACAGGAAAACTGTCGAAATATATCGTGAAAAGAATGTTTGATTGGCGTTATCTTATAATAATAATATTGTTGTTACTATTATTAGTAGCAATAAAATGATAATTTAAGCCTTTTGCTGCAAATAATGTATTTAATGAAAGAATTTTCGATTATACGATAGTCCTTGTCAATCCTTGAGATTGACAAGGACTATCGTATAGTCGAAAATTCTTTCATTAAATACATTATTTGCAGCAAAAGGCTTAAATTATCATTTTATTGTTTTAAATAATAAATGCTGCTACCAAGGAATCATCATTTTATATTATTAGTAGCATTATTATTATTATATTTCTAAATAATAAATAAATGAAACAAAAATTCAAAATATATTTCCTTTTCATTTCTTGGGTATCTTTATATGTTTTTCATTATTTTCAAAAGATATTTTAAATTTCTTCATTCTATTGCATTTACAGGTCAACAATTTCAGCATTGAAACTCTGAACTTGGAATTAAGTGCTCCATGAATGATCGGATTCATGCTGGAATTGATCATGGCCATCCAGGTGATGATTTTATGAACAATCGGATAAATTGGACCTTGATATTTATCAATATAAACGTGAATGCAATACGGAGTCCAGCAAGAATTGAAAACTATAAATGTTACCAATGCACTGAGAATTGAACGCATTTCTTTATTCTTCCATGGATTATATTTAGTGTTTTCATTTTGGGAATTGTTCGTAGAAATCGACTGAGTGATCTTTCTTTTAATGACAATCATGTTATAAAAAATTGCCACATAACAGCAGGTTGCAACCAAACTGGGAACGGCTACACCAAACACAGTAAATATGACACTGGCTAAAATAGGAGAATAATCATCCCAATAAAAACAAATGAAAGAATTAGGAATATAAAGAAATGAATTGAAGAAAATCAAAATAAAACCAAAACCCAACCAGATCGCCCATATAATGCATGAATAAATAATTATTTTCCATTTTGTAAAATATTTGTGATATTTCATTTTATTTAAAATAAAATATCGTCTATTAATGGCAATAAACATAAAATTAAAATTCGCTATTCCTGCACAAATGAAAAACAAAAATCCGTTAATTATACAAGTTACTGATTTGACGTCTGTTAAACAATTGAATCTGTAATACGTTGTCCATGGCATGATGTAACCGCAAATAATCATGTCAGCCAATGATACTGATCCGATAAAAATGTTCATGGACTGTCTCATACTCGAGAACACAATCATGGACAACAAAATCAAAATATTACCAAATGATCCGAAAATTGAAAAAAAAATTAAAATTATAACATCAAATGATTGCAAACTTGCTTGTGAACAAACAAAAGTCACAGTAGAATTCATTGAAATTATTATAAAATTGCTATTTACGGGAATTTATTCATTCATCTTCTATTAGAAGATCGTAGAAGAAATTTATTTTGATGAAATATTAAATAAATTTGAATCCAAGCAACTTATTATTTTTTTGAAACAAGAAAATTAACGAAATATGAATAAATAATTATTTGAAATATTTTCATTAAATATTACGAAACAAATTCCTGATTGGTCAATAATTGAAGAATAAATCACGTTCAGAGAACAGATTGACTAATAATTGTTTTGGATAAAATCTTTCTATCACTTGAATATTTAGTTATTATTATCGAAGATTTTACATAAACATTAATGTAAGATATATTTCCAAATATTATTATATATTCGGATATTTGTGGTTTGTTGAAATTGTATAATTACATATTATTTATATTTAGTTAAATTATCCATATATATTATATTGAAAAATTGTTTTTGTTTTAATTATATATTCTTAAAACAACTTTTGAATAAAGTTAAAACTTCTAATAATTAATTTGCAATTTTGAATATTTTTTTTTATATTTTGTATTATACATATATTAAAATGTAAAATATTTTTTACAGTTTAAAAATATGTAAAAGATTTAAATAATAAAAAACGTCAAATAAAATTGATATATTATGATATATTTTGACATATTAACTGATTTTCGAGTTACTCAATTTCTAAGTAAATGTTTATTTAATAAACAAAGACAAATTATTTGATAACATATTTGATGAATAATAAAAATAAATTCAGCCAATAAATTAAAAATTTTTGAATATAACTGTAAAGTCGAACATAAGCAATTTTTTATCTCTTTTTTTATTTTTATAAATATTCTTCATGTCCACGACTTTAAAACTCTTCTACAAATCAGTTGTTTATTTATTCTGTCATGTAAATAAAAACGCAGTTTTGCTGTCACTAATTGCTTCTAACTTTCACGCAAGATATATTTTCTATTTTTTTCAGGTTTACGAGAAATGATTCAAAATTTGTAAAACTTTCAATATAGAGGTTAATAGTATCAATTTTATATTTCCAGAACATGTTCAGGTCTCAAACTGTACTTTCACAATCGTTGAATCCCATTTGCCAACTTTCTTAAATTCAATATGAATAAAATATTACTAACTTTTTAATATCTGTTCAGTCATCGGAGATTCTTTAAAGTTTCACATTTGACATAATAAAAATTAACGAAACAAAATGTCCATACTTCAAACCTAAACTCAAAATTCTTGAATCTCAAAACCATATATAGAGGTTTTCATAAATAGCCGCGTTCCAAAATATTTGGTACCATTAAATGATGCAAGCGTGTCTTTAAAATTAGATGACCTAAATACATGTATAGAATAAGCCTCTAAACCACCAGAACCATCTGGTTATTCTACACCAAATTTAAGATTTCAGTCAAAGTTCTTTCTAATAATTTTTGTATGTGGGCTCGCATCAAAAATATAGACCATAAAAAATATGTTTGATTTGCTATTAGCATAATACATTAAGTTTGAAAGCGACTGAATGCAATTTGGGTTTTGCAAATTAAAACATAAAAGTGAATATTAAAATTATAAATATTTATATGTCATGAAAAGTCATAGAAATGAATAATATTTTGCCTTGAAAGTTACTTTAGCAAATATCACAAGACTCGTTTTAAGAACTGATTTTCAGAGCCAATTTGTTGAAACAATTCAAACCTTCAATAGTCAAAAGATATCGGAGATTGCTTTTTAATAAAATTGCTTTTTAATAATAATAATAATAATAATAATAATAATAATAAAAATAATAATAATAATAATAATAATAATAATAATAATAATAATAATAATAATAAAAATAATAATAAAAATAATAATAATAATAATAATAATAATAATAATAATAATAATAATAATAATAATAATAATAATTCAAAGGATTTCCCGAATATAAGTGGCTAGACATAATAAATCTATGAAAATAGATATCAAAATGTTAATGGGTTTTCACAGTCAATTCCAATAGTTAAATGTAACAAAATTCTAAGTTAAACATAATTTCTTAATAATTTGTTTTAAATATAATAAAATAAGAATTTATTAAATTATTATATCAGCAATCACATCCTTACATCATATATTTGATTATCAAGTTATATTTATTAAAATTGTTCCTAAATTGTTTACATATATATTTATATCTATAGCTATGAAAATAGAAAAAAAATATTTTCAAAATTTTGAATATAAATGATTTTAAAATAGTTTTTTAAATGTTTAACCAAATCTTTTCATGTCAAAAGAATAAAGGAGTTTGGTTCATGTATTTAAAGAAGAAAACTTTGATTGAAAATTAGAAAAGAAATATTTTAGTTTTATTTATACATAAAAGGTTTACTGGTTCAATGTTAATTCAGATTATATTTAAATTTTGTCTACAGAAAAACATTAACTGTCATTTTCAATATTTTACACAATGTTAAAGACTGAAAATTTTTTTCAAAAAAACAAGTCTTTGTTCTTATTTTATTTTGACTTCCAACATCCTTCTTAGAAATTGACAAATATATTTTAGGTAAATTAAAATATTTCTCATGACTTCAAATATCTACGAAAATAGAAAAAAATATTTTTAATTTGTTTTAATGATTCTATTTGTATAAAATATAAAATAATTTAAACTTCATTGGCAACATAATATAAAGAACATGGAAAACTCTACAACAAAATCAGTTTATTTATTAATCAATTTCAAATTAATATTAATTTAATTGATATATTTGTTTATATGTGTAATTAAATAATTTTTACAAATTCATAAACGTCTTCATTCAAAATAGGCGGCAATAAAAAAATATAAATTTAAAATAATCATAATATTTGTTTACCTTATGCTAAGAAGAACAAAAAAAAGAATGAAATTGCAAAAACAAAAATAAAATTTAACACAAAATTAACGGATAACTGTTTTGTAGTGAGATATTTATTTTTTACTGAACCTGGTCATATTTAGAAATACATAAAAATGCCGTTTTTTACCAACATTAATCCAAGCGAATTCTCCACTTAATTCATTTAAGAAGCATCAAATTTCCCTAAATATATCCATTTTTAAAAATAGTTATTTTATCAATAAATATCAGATAAAAGGTCATATATTCCCCCCTCTTAATGTTACATCAATAAGATTCCTTAAAATCCCTTTAAATGACTATAATTTACCTTTAATTCATATTATCACAAATATTTCCCTATAAAACATCTAAAATCATTAACCCTAAATAATTTATAAAATCTATTGATAAAACCAATTATAATTAAATATTTGTTCTAAAGGTAAATCACTCCTCTCGAAATTTAAAATACAATAAATATTACTGTACAACTTCCTTTATAACTGTACTATGTCCCATTGAAAGATTAAATTTATCCATTCAATAAAATCTCTATATTTCTTTAAATGATCATATTTTACCCTTAACTGATATTCAACCGATTTAATTTCTAGAAATTTAATTAAAATCACATCATAAATTTACTACAATAAAGATCAATTTTCTTTAGTTGTTGTCGATGTCCAACAATCCTCTCTTAAGTCAATATTTTTCAACTTTTGTCATTGTCCACTTATTATAAATAAAATACAAATAGTTTAAAGTTGTTATCAATCCCAAATTGATCATTTTTGTTAAATTTAGACATTTAGGAAAGGTTTTTCTACTGATTGTAATTAAAAATATATTTGAATTCTAATAAAAAACAAATTAATTTATTTAAAAAGCATTTGATAAAATACAATGAAGAATACTCAGTTGTTTATAAGTAGCTAGTTGTAAGTATCTAGTTGTTTGAGAGTTAGTTAGGACTTGGTAACTAGTTGTTTGTTGGTTGTAAGTACTTAGTTGTATGTATTTGGTACTTATTAGTACCTAGTTAATTATAATTAGTAGCTGATAGTTGGTATCTGATTGTAAATAGTACCTAGTTGTTAGGTATCTAGTGGTTAGCTGTTTGTTAGAAGTACATAGTTGCTATTATCTATTAACTTTTTAGATTTTGACAAGAATATAAGAAATATTCTGTTTATTGAATTAAGAAGAGCTTATTATAAGCAAATACTTGATGAATAAATTTTATTAAGTCTTTAATTGTTATTATTTTATGTGCAGGTATGTGGTTGTTAGTACTTGGTTGTTGTTAGTACATGGTACTTGGTATCTACTTGTAAATAGCTGGTAGTTGTTGGTATCTGATTGTTGAATTATTATTAATGTATTAAGTCAAAAGGAATCATAACAAGTCAGTTTTCATTTGTTCATAAGTCAACGAAACATGAGCTCGAGTTTGACCATCTTTTGACCATGATAAGCAAGTGACTGCCACAGTTGCTTTTGATTTATTATCAATATCTTCAGCTTTCAAATCTCCAACCGAAACTTTATTTTATAAATCCCAAATCTTGATAGACGATCCAGCTGCAGCACATAGCCAATATCTGTTTGGTGAGAGGATAAATTCAGAAATACTCAGAAATATCCATGCTTTTTTAGTGATGGTCAAATTTTGTATTGAAAATCTCAAGACCAAGGAGACCCACCTTAATAATAGTTAGAAATATTCATGCTATTTTATCGAAGACCCCTTTTTGTATTGAAAATCCCAGGATCGATCGAGTCCCCCTCACTATAATAAGAAAAATCATAGCTTTTTTCTAAATTTGAGCAGCATGGGGGGTGGGGGTACTAACTAGTGAGCTACTAACTACCTACTTATATATTATATATTTAAAAATATATTTTAACAGTGTTGGACTGTACCACTAAATTTGCTAGAGCGGCTTTCCTTGTATTAGAAAATGCACGAATGCATTCAAGAACTTCATAGTGATAATGTGGGAGAGTTTAGAAATAACAAAATTTTGTCTCTGCCATAAATTTAAAATCAACCGGTTTATAGACGACCATACCACCCTCAAAGCCAAGAACAGATAGAACGATTAAATTTGACAATAAAATATGATAGGTTTCAAATAATAATAACAATTGGATTGACATACTTTCTCAGACTGTTTATCAATATAACATTCAATTTCATAGAGCTATTAACATATCTCTAATACAAAGTTTTTTAGGAATAAGTGGATTCAACACCGATGGCAAGTTGGTTGATGGAAACAACCAGATAAATATTAATCTCCTGACTCCCGAAGAAGAAAATGTAAATTGGAGAATTTAAGTTAAATTATTTTCGTGATTTGGCAAATACTAGTAGGAGGTCAGTCAGAAGAACTGGGAATAATTTTAACTCAAATATAAACAAAACTTTATTTTAATTCTTGTATAAATATAATTTTTATTATAGTTTAAAATATATATTTTATAACGTATTGATTTTATATTGATTTTATATTGTATTTATTTATTATTTTTCGAAATTAATTAATTTCACACGACAGTACGGATAACATTCAACTCCCGCGATGGAAAATTATCAAGACCAAATTTCAACATTTGATATAGGTCATATAACCCCTCGAGTTGTTAAAGACTACAGAAAGCTGTTTTTGAATTTACCAAAAAATATTACATCACTAAGATACTTTCCAGAGAAATGATCATAATCTCGAACTTTGCGAATAATAATTTAAAGATAACAGGTTGTAGAAAAACTGAAAGCACGAATTTCGGCCAAGTCATAGTTTCTAGAGGTGTTTTGCCACGAATAATGGACGTATAATGATAATTATCACCATCTTCAAGTAGTAACAAGTACACAGGTATGCCATCAATAACTTTTTGATCTATGTATAATATCAAAATTGGATGATGTAGCTGTGTAATGCTCATTGAGTTAAACATTGATTTCAATCCCATATCTGATGATAACTCAATCAATTTTTCTGCTTCTGTGTTTGAAAGGTTGTTTTGTTGGTTATCAAGAAATGGATTGGATATCCACATGTTTCCAAATCGAACATCGTCATTAGGTGGATAGTAGCTGTCAAATATTTGAGCAAGCACTTCTAAATGTTGAGTAATACAAGAAACAACATTATCCAAATTCAAGTCAAAAGATTCTGTGAAATCGTTAAATGAAGGAAACATTTCATAATTCTGCTCTTGTGTGCGGTTTAACCAAGTTTTTATTTTTTTCTTAAAAGGACCAATTTAATTCCAGACATTGAAGACAGTTGTCATTGGACCTTGTAGACTCAGATTCAGCTGATTTATCAGAGAAAAGAAGTCTGATAAATAAGCAAGTTTTGCAATCCATTCTTCATCAAAGAAATGTTTGGCATGATCTGAATTTCTTTGACTTAAAATGATTTTCACCTCATCTCGCAACTCGTAGAGCCTTGTAAGAACTATCCCTCTGGAAAGCCAGCGCACTTCAGCGTGAAGTAGCAACTGTGAATTTCCTGAATCCATTTCATCACACAGAATTGTGAACAATCGGGAATTGAGTGCGTTGCTCTTGATGAAATTAACAATCTGAATTGAAACTGAAAGAACTTCATGTAATTCGGGAGACATTTTTTTTGCTGCTAAATGCTCACGGTGAATAGCACAGTGAGTAAATTTAAATGTATCACCAGCAACTTCTTAGATTCTTGTTCTTACACCTGAAAGTCTGCCAACCATGTTTGCTGCACCATCTG
The DNA here is from genome assembly GCA_959609185.1 of Schmidtea polychroa. Taxonomy (NCBI): domain Eukaryota; kingdom Metazoa; phylum Platyhelminthes; order Tricladida; family Dugesiidae; genus Schmidtea; species Schmidtea polychroa. Next base: position 19,923 of record CAUHTR010004096.1, on the reverse strand, counting down.
TACACAATCCAATGCACAATTTCCAGTTTAAAGAATTTATTTGACATATTGATCAATGATGCGAAAGATTTCAGAACTGGTTGTGTAAGAGGGAATCTCACTGCAACACAAAAGGTCTTCTTTGAGGTCACTGCTGTCATAATCAACATATCTAACATGACATAAAAGAACTGCTTTGTTTGCAACATCTGTTGACTCATCCATTTGGATTGCAAATGACTCTGACTTCTTGACCTTTTCGATGAGTTGATCTTCAATGTCTGCCGATAATTCCTCAATCCTTCTTCCAATTGTGTCATTGGATAAAGGAATAGCCTTCATTTTGTCACCAGTTTTTAAACCCAAAATCTCTGAACAAACATCCACCAAGCATGGTTTTATTAGTTTTTCAGCAATCGAAAATGGTTTTTTACATTCGGCAATTCGAAAAGCAAACAAATAAGAAGCCTTTAAAAGTGATTTGTTGGCTAAAAGGGACTTTTGAAATGAATGTTTTTGGCTTTTTATCTCAGAAGCTTTTCTCTCAAAGAAATCAATTGGTTTTGATTCCAATTCTTTGTGTTTTGAGTTCAAATGTCGTGATAAATTATTTGCTTTCATGCTTTCATACGACAGCACTTCCCCACAAATGATACATTGTGGTTTGGGACAACTTGCATCTGATCCAGGCCAAGAAATAAATCCAAATCTTAAAAAAGTAATGTTGTATTTGTGAACTAAACTTGACCTCTTCTTTTTTTCGGGTGGACATTGAACTTCTTGTTCATCATTGTTTTCAACAGCTGTTGAATTGTTATTGTTAACCTTTTTAACAAAATTGTTTAATGTTGCTTGTCTTTTTTACGTTTCATTTTAGGATTGGAAAGAGTTTAGGATTATTAAAAACTTGATTAATTTTTAGCAAATTTTAAATTATATTTATTGATTAATTGTAAAAATTTAGCATTAAATAAAAATTTTCAAATTTGCTCACGACCCGGTACCGGGTTGCAACCCGGCGGTTGAGAATCGCTGATGTAGCACATAAGCATCATCATTTTTACTATCATCATCTATAATTATGACATGCTTGTAAGAAAATACACTTATAGCAAGGTTTAGATGATGATTTTTCCTACACAACTTCATGGGGCAATCAGTTATAATGTCATAATTAATCTCGTTCAAAAAACTAGTATATTTGTTTACTCTATTCCAATGATTTCTAATCTGATCATCTTTTAATACTGTAAGTACACTATATATAAACCACATTTTCATTATTAACCAATCAACTTTAACATATAAATTTTAAAATCAGTTTAATAAAATTAGACTAAAAAATAAAATAAAACAAGAAACATTTATTATATATTAAATTTGTTATACATTAAATTTGTTATACAGCAACCACATGTTTGAGTCATTGGAGTTTGAAACATTGTTTTATTATATACAATAGGTTTACCCATTGTTTGCAGTTTTGATACCAATAAAATAGGATAATAGAAACCAATAGGATCAAATACATGTATCACATCAGGTTTTTTTCATTGACTCCTATCAATGTTTACCACCAAGATGCGATGAATGAGTATTTGACGATAGTAGCTTAATTATTACGTAACTATGTTATTTTATTCAATGGGTATACGCCAAAATATTCGTTTACTAAAAATTCTTTCCAATTCGATTGACCTGACTAGAAGTACAAATAAATTAAATAATACATGAGAAACTTACTCCATGACAATTTTCTTAACATTACCAACTGCATATACGCCAAATAGCTTCTGGAAACTTTATATCTCATCATAAATTTCCATTTTGAGATAATTGACTTTGATTCAAATCAAAATCAGGTGCTAAAACAAATGTAAAGAATGAATATTTGGTTTTGAATTCATCAAGAATTATACCACAATTCAAGTTGTTATCCAAATAACCCATATTTCTCACAATACTGCATATATGTAGTATGGTAATTATCATTTTCAAAATCTTGAATGTATAATCAGTATTTTTCGAGTATCCAGATTGAAATGTTATGGGAATAAAGTTTGACATTCTTCTATCTCCAAATATTTCTTCTTTATAGAATAAAGAAGCACCTTTGGACAATTTCTTTTATTTTTAGTGAATAGATTACATGATTAGAATTAAGACCCAACTGATGACCTGCTAATACCGACGGATTAACTCGAACTCTTCTTTCTATTAATTTTGCATCAACTACTTGAAATACTGGTTGACCAGCAGCACTAGTTAGTGATATTGCAGAATCAGATCTTTTCAACCTAATGTGCACATTGACTCCTGGAAGTAAATATTTAGAAAGTCTAGATGTAATGATGAACACATGGTAAAATTCTTTGAGCCTTTAATCTATTTTATTTCCTTTTGTCATCAGTTGATGTATAAGCCATAGTAAAAAGACATGTAAATTTAGTATCAGTATTATAATTTAAAATAGATTATATCATTGCCTTGTGAATATATGTATTGTTGCTACCTTCAATCTTAATATTATTAAATCTAAGAATAGCATCTTTAAAAATTGTATGAAACAAAATATTATTAGGTATTGTAACATCAGCATCACCCAAAACCTTTTAATTTTATTTACAACCTTGATCTGAACAGTTAGCAATATATCATTTAAATCTAAATATTCAATTTGAGAACATTTCTACTATCATTTGATAAATTATTCGAATGCTCATATTCGATAAACACTTGAGGCGATCGTCGAATCTGCAAATAATTTTCAAATATAGTTCCATGTCCTCTCATCCGTCTGTTTATATACAATGACCTGTATTTCTTACGTTTTGGAACATTTGGTGGAGGAGGTTCTGTTTTTTCTTTTTTTGAAACATGCCCGCAAAAACCGGTAAAACATTTTCCTATTTCGGATAAAGCATTAGTTTTGATTAAAACCTTTCAAACTTTGATGTGACGAATGATTATAACCTTAAATAATTTTAGGCAAAACATTAATCCATGTCTCATCAACAAACCTTGATGAACAAACAATTTTTTCAGCTTATCTCTCAAAGTTCGATTAAATCTTTCAACATGAAAAGCTTTGAATTGAGAATACACAGAGTAATGATTGATTTTGAATTTATCCAGGATTTATTTCACTTTACTGTTCCTTTACTAAATAAAAATAAAGAATTTGATAGTAGAAATATTTTAACCAAATCGGTTTTTAAGTTTTCTGGATATCCATCTGTAAACAAAAGTCTAATTGCTTTGGATATTTCCTCGGTAGACTTAGCTTTCGTATGGATTGCTCTTGCAAAATGACTGAAACATCAATGCATGTCAAAATATACTTGTATCCTTTATTAATCTTTGAATATGGTATTATTTCCATCAAATCCATTTTCCATAAATCATCAATACTAAATGTTTTATATGGACTTGTTGGAAATCTTTTCGGCATCAGCTTGTTCAAACTATGAGTGATCTGACCTGAATTAAAAATCTTTTGCTTTAACTTTTCGACTCCACCAAAACCTGTTTTGTCGTTTTGGTTTGTCCATATTTTCTTGTATACAAATTTTCTTGAATACAAATAACAATTCTGCACGTTGCACGTGGAGAAAGTTTTATTTTAATTTAAAAAAAAAATTAAACTATATAGTGATAATTTACCTTAGTAAATTATCACTATAGAAAAAATTACAAAAAAAAAAGTCAATAAAGAAATCAAATAAAATTTAGAACAAATAGGAACTAAGACAAGAATAAGAAAACAAATTTAGAAGAAATTGGAAAGAATATTACTAAACCAATTCCTTTAAAACGAAAAAAAGAATATTAAAAGACTAGAACAACACGAAGATCAGAAATAATACTATAAATTAACCTCTGAGGAGAGAGTCCGTCAAAACTAATTCCGTAAAAGATTAGAAAAGATATTATCTATTAATCCCCGAAGTAACCTCTGAGGAAAGAGTCCGACAAAACTAATTCAGTAAGAGATTAGAAAAGATATTATCTATTAATCCCCGAAGTAACCTCTGAGGAGAGAATCCGACAAAACTAATTCAGTAAAAGAGTAGGAAAGATATTACCTACTAATCTCTGAAGCAACCTCGAGGACAAAGTGGTTAATTTTTTTTGTATTGTTAAATAAAAGTTTTAGTATCATAATTGTTATACTGCTATATTTATTTTTATTTTTATTCATCACCACACAGCCTGCACCCCGATTGTCCCAACACATTTTTTTGGTGACTCTATCGGGTCCTTCAAGTTACTTGCGAAATAACATAAATTAACAATAATAACAATAATAACAAGAAAAACAGTAATTTGTTGACAATAATAATAACAATAGTCTCCATAACAACTGGTGTCAGAAGAAAAAAATATACACAACACGACACTCGCATTCGACGATTTTTTTCAATCACTACGCCTTTCAGCATACTTATTATAGAAGTATAAAGGATATTGACTCTTTTGGCTGAACACAGTAAGCCATATCCTTGAACAATCTCATTTTTTGTAACACAACAAGCAATAAAAAAAAACATCAACAAACCAATTAATGGCATCACACCAAACAAATCCAACAAACATTTCACAACCCCCCAATAATACTGAAAACACACATATGATGGAAAATACGAATTACTACTATAACCCAAACACTAGCACAGATAATACACACACCATAAACTCAGTAATTAACCCAAGAACAAACATCCCAAACTACTTTAGTGACGAAAATGGGACACCCCAAAAATGGCTTGAATTTGCTAAATTAACCCTAACCCTATCGGGAATAAAGTCAACGAAAACGCTATGTTCAAACATTATCGCTGCACTCCCAAGTAGCAAATTGAACGAAATAGCTGACCAAATTGAGGAAATTTCAAAGAGCGAAGACCGGTTCAACAAGCTTTGCAACGTCCTAACAAACAAAAACAAAATCAACAGGAGGCAAATGCTGGAATCATGTCTCAACAACACACAACTTGGCGACAATAAACCAACAGATTTCCTTCGCCAACTAAAACAAAAATTGGAGTACCTCCAACCAAACATCACTAATTCGGGATCAAACGAATTAGTAAAAGAATTTTTCATGCGAGCAATGCCGCCCGAAATAAGACGTATCCTCGCAGCCAGTAGCAATTCGGACTTAGAAACGCTAGCAGACATATCAGATAAAATCAATGAAGAAATTTATCCTACTATATGCAGCACACAAAACTACAACAGAAATAAAACTAATCACAACACCCAACCAACCAACAAAAACACAGAACCAAATGAAACAACAAACCGATTAATAAACACTTTGATCAGCAAATTCGACGAAATAATTGTCGAAAACAGACAAATAAAAGCGGAACTAGCCGAAATAAAAGAGAAATACAACAGGCAAAATTTCAATCCAAACGAAAACAGAGACCTATTCAACAGAAACAATTTCAACACAGACCAACTATCATACAATCATAACAGACAAAACTACGACCGACCACCCAACGAAAACAATAGACAGAACTACAGCCACAGACAATCCCCAAACGGTCACTACAGAAACCGGTCAAACTCACCAAATCGATACAACAATTACCGAAATAGCAGCCCAGAAAGGAATTCAAGAAAAGATTTCCTAAACAAAAACCACTGCTACTTTCATAACAAATTCGGCGACAAAGCATATAAATGCATAAAACCCTGCGAATTCCACAAAACAGAGCAGGAAAACTAAAAATGTCACCATTGATAGCACCCACATTTGGTGACAACAATAATACTTTCACGGTGCATTCAAACAATACAGATTTTCTAATCGACACAGGTTCTGTGATCTCCCTACTACCACACTACTTATACAAAAATACAAAACCTACAGAAAAGTCACTAACCGCTGCCAATGGCTCCAAAATCAAAACATTTGGCCAATATACAATAACACTCACAATAAATTCAAAAAAATACAGTTGGCCATTCACAATCGCAGAAGTACAACAGTCAATAATCGGGGCCGATTTCTTAGCAAATTACAACCTAATAGTGGACTGTCGAAACAAGAAAATAGTCGAAAACAACAAAACAGACAAAGAAACAGCCAGGAACACAACATCAAACTTTTCGAAAGTAGACATCGGCGTGATTCAAACAAGTACACCAACTATCAAAACAATTAAAACTATTGAACACGTACCAGAAATAGTCACACTACTGGCAAAATACGATAAACTCTGCGAACCAGTAACTTTCGATGGAAATTCAAACCACACTACTGAACACGCAATACTGACAAACGGAAACCCAGTCCACTCAAAAGTAAGACCACTGGATCCAAAAAAAATAGAAATCACAAAAAACATCTTCAACGAACTATTGGAAAACAACTTAGTCAGACATTCAAACTCTGAATGGTCTTCAGCACTAATGCTAAAACAAAAAGCTAATGGCGATTGGAGAGCCTGTGGTGATTACAGACTACTGAATAAAATAACAGAGCCAGACAGCTACCCATTACCTATAATAAAAGACATAATAAACCGATTAAACGGCGCTAAATACTTTTCAAAAATTGATCTACAAAAGGCTTATCATCAGATCCCCATCAGAAAAGAAGACGTAAAAAAAACAGCAATTACAACACCGATAGGAATGTTCGAGTACAATAGAATGCCTTTCGGTCTACGAAATGCCGCAGCAACTTTCCAACGATTCATGGACCAAACAATGAAAAACAACAAAAACACAATTGCTTACCTAGACGACATTCTAATTACAAGCCCAGATAAAGCAACTCACTTAAAAGACATAGAAAAAGTATTCGAAACGCTGAACAAAGCAAAATTGAAAATAAACACACAAAAATGTGAATTTATGAAAACAGAAATAAACTTCCTTGGTCACACACTAAACGACAAAGGAACACAACCAATTGAAAACAAAATAAACAGCATAAAAAATTACAAACTGCCGACAAACACAAGAGAGTTGAGGAGATTTCTAGGAATGGTAAACTTTTATCATTCTTACATCCCAAACTGCAGTAAATTACTGGCACCACTAAACGACCTTATCAAAACAAAACGGAATGTCACAATAAACTGGACACAACGAACAACCGAAACATTCGAGAAAGCCAAAGAAAGCCTATCAACGGCAACACTACTCGGTTACCCAGATCCAGAACTAGAGTATCAACTAACTACAGACTGTTCTGGTTTTGCAATGGGCGCAACAATTTTCCAGGAAAATAAATTCGGCAAACAACCACTGGGATTTTTCTCGAAAAAACTAAAATCACATCAAACAAGATACTCAACATTCGACAGAGAACTCCTAGCAATACACGAAGCAATCAAACACTTTCAACATTTACTCGAAGGACGAACCTTCAAGATATATACGGATCACAAACCGCTAATAAACGCGATAGAAATGAAAAACCCTTCACCAAGGCAGATTAGACAAATCAATTTCATTTCACAATTCAACTGCACAATAAACTACGTAGCAGGAAAATCAAACATAGCAGCAGACGCTCTATCCAGAATTGAAAGTGACATAAACGCCTTAGAATTCGAAGAGATAATCGAATTGGATCAAATCAAATCCAGAAAAACCGATACATTAAGCAAACTGCCTACTAAACACAGCCTGAAACTACAAGAACTCAACGGAGTATGGCACGACGTCTCCAGCGAAAGCAACAAACGAATATTACTCCCGGAGGAATTCCGCCAAAACTGTATCGAAAAGATACACAAGATTAATCACCCGGGAAACAAAGTAACATTCGAGCTAATACATAACAACTATATATGGCCTAACATGCGGAAAGATATCAAAAACTACGTCAAGAGTTGTCACAGCTGTCAACTAAACAAAACAACAAAAAAACTCAAAACACAAAAAGTAAACTTCCCAAGCAGCGAAATATTTGAAACAATACACACAGATGTGGTAGGACCACTACCACCAAACGACAACTACAAATACCTCCTAACAATTATAGACAGGAAATCCAACTGGTTCGAAGTAATCCCAATAAAAGAAATCAGCGCGAAAAATATCTGTGAAATGATCGAATTAAATTGGATAGCTCGTTATGGCCAACCGAAAACAATCATAACTGATCAAGGCAGACAATTTGAATCAGAAATGTTCAAAATACTGTGCAATAAATACAATATCAAAAGAAACCGAACAACAGCTTACAACCCACAATCAAATGGGAAAATCGAACGGTTTCACAGAACATTAAAAGAAAGCATCAGGACAAAAGCCAATGACCAAAACTGGTTAAACCAACTTCCAACAATATTAATCGGACTAAGAAATAGCCCAAATTCAACAGATAATGAAAGTCCAGCATACAAAATTTTCGGAAAAGCAACAAACTTGCCATCACTCAAATCAGATACAAACAAAAACACCAAAAACAGCAAACAAATAACAAACAAAAATAGCGAAACCACCGAACAGAAACCAAAAGGAATTTTAAAAAGAAGACCGGACTCCGAATTAGACGGAAAAATAGTATTAACAACAGATTTCATCCTAATAAAAAAACCATTCACAAAAGGATTCGAATCCAAATACGAGGGTCCATTCAAACTCCTAGAAATTAACAAAAACGTCGCCACAATAATCAAAAACAACAACAAAATGAAAATAAACATAAGACGAATAAAACCCTATCACCAAAACAAAAACCCACAAAACAACTCACCGCAAGACAAAACACAAACCCAAACACAAACAAAAAAACAACCAATTCACAAAAACATCACATTCAACCACAAAAATTCAATCAAAATATTCGACAAAGACACAATACTGGCTCCACTATACAAAAAACGTTACAGCGAATGCTTTAAATAAAAACACAAACATACACAAACAAACACACGCACAAACAGCGTTAATTGTACAGTTTTTATTTTTCTTGTAAATACAAAACAAAATGTAAATTTTTAATTTTATTGAAGTTGTAGATACAAAGAAACAGAAACAAAAAACACAAAAACATATAAAACATACAAAAAAAAAAAAAGGTTATTGAATGTAATTTTTTTTACGTTACTTTTTATTGATTCATGTTAACCTCCGGTTTTAAAGGGGGAAGTTATGTAATGTACAGTTATTTTTGTTAATATTTTAGTATACGCAATTAGGAATTGTGTATACTAAGATATAAAATACAACCATCTGGGAAATCCAGATTTTTAATAAAAAACTATATAGCGATAATTTACTATAGTAAATTATCGCTATAGTAAATTACAAATTAAAATAAAAAGTCAATAAAGAAATCAAATAAAATTTAGAACAAATAGGAACTAAGACAAGAATAAGAAAACAAATTTAGAAGAAATTGGAAAGAATATTACTAAACCAATTCCTTTAAAACGAAAAAAAGAATATTAAAAGACTAGAACAACACGAAGATCAGAAATAATACTATAAATTAACCTCTGAGGAGAGAGTCCGTCAAAACTAATTCCGTAAAAGATTAGAAAAGATATTATCTATTAATCCCCGAAGTAACCTCTGAGGAAAGAGTCCGACAAAACTAATTCAGTAAGAGATTAGAAAAGATATTATCTATTAATCCCCGAAGTAACCTCTGAGGAGAGAATCCGACAAAACTAATTCAGTAAAAGAGTAGGAAAGATATTACCTACTAATCTCTGAAGCAACCTCGAGGACAAAGTGGTTAATTTTTTTTGTATTGTTAAATAAAAGTTTTAGTATCATAATTGTTATACTGCTATATTTATTTTTATTTTTATTCATCACCACACAGCCTGCACCCCGACTGTCCCAACACATTTTTTTGGTGACTCTATCGGGTCCTTCAAGTTTCTTGCGAAATAACATAAATTAACAATAATAACAATAATAACAAGAAAAACAGTAATTTGTTGACAATAATAATAACAATAGTCTCCATAACATCTCCATTACAACATGAAGATTTTAAATTTAAAATAAAGTTAGGTAATAAAAGATTAGCACCCATTGTTTACGAGGATTTTTGTAGACCTGCTCCTCCTAATAATGATAATTTCAATGGTATTAATGCAGCAATAAACCCTCCTTGTCGTTTAGATATAATTTTTATCATTTGTTTACTATTTTTATTATTTACTAGCAATAACAGAGTTTTCTGGTGCTTTTTTAAATAATTTGGTCAGATTTGTTAATTGTAGTCTTGCCTTTGACTACTTTGATTAAACTATCAAGTAAATCATCAACAACAAAATTTGGAAATGAATGCAATATAGTCATTCTTTTCATGCCGTGTGCCTTTAACAATGCATTAGAAATCGGAAAACTACGATGATTTTTTACTGCTTTTACTTGTTTTGGCATTATAGTTGGTTTAGGTTTTGGATTTTTTGAAATGAGATTCATTGATGGAAAATTTTCTGTACAAGTATTTTAGGAGGAGTATAACTAGTTTTTTGTGGAACTTTAATTTTATCTTTTTCAATACCTTATCTGTCGCTTTCAAAAACATGATCAGTCAAACATGGTTTCAACTTTATTTAATAACCGTTGACCCTTCTATTTATTTAAAATATCGGTTCTCACTCGTAAACTAGAATTGTAAATAGAATTGGAGGGTTTACAATACAATAGCAAAGATATTCAAGTTCAAAGTCTTGCTGTAGCTACTAAAGTTGAACAATCCTTTCATTTGAATAATTTAGCAAAGTTATTAGATGGAGATTGTACATATGAACCTGAATTATTCCCTTCTCTGCACTATACAAAATATGACCCACTGTGTGTAAATAATTTTTCGAGTGGTATTAAAAATTTATATTTTCAAACAATTGTTGTGGGAATTATAAACGATGTAAAGGATTTGATTTGACCCTTAACAATTTCTACAAGTATAAGTAACGAGCATTTGCTAAAATATTTATTCAACAATGACTGAACATGATGGTAATTGTTTATTTTAAATATGATATTTTTTTAGAAACTATACTAAATGTTTTGATTGATAAAATCGAAGATTTTTATCAGAATTTGAATAATTCCATAATTTATTGTGCTCCAGAAGTTGTATTTTCCAAATTTTATGAAATAACTGAAATAAATGTAATAGAATTAATTTATATGGATCATTCTACAATTACATGCTATGCTGATGATGTTGAAAATTGTGATTTTTGTAAAAATAATATACGGAATACTTGTTGGGATGATAGTTGTACATGTTTTGTGAATTTAAAAAAACGAAAAATAATACATTTATTACTTGTGGAATTGCAAAAAAGTTCTTGATGTAATAAAATATAAAATATATATGCATAAAATTATATTTTTTTGTGATAATATTACTTTAATTTACCTATAACATTTAAAAATCTATTCTATCAATAAATCATTTCAAACTTTGTTAATTAGTATAAAATATATTAGTTGATCACTTTTTGATCATATCTGTCATTTGAAACCTTGTTTACAGTGGAATCAGTATAAATATCTGGTTCAAATCATTTCTTATTACACTCACAAATGAATCATCAAATTACATGTTTGTTGTTTTTGAAATTATTCCATTTAATATATTTTTTTAATTTAGGTGTATTGAAGAGAAAAAATGCTGATGCCGTTCAAGAATTTGGAAAACTGAAATTTAAAGAAGTGACATTATTATTTATATTGTCCAATTTCTTATATATTTAAGGTAAGCTTGAATAAATTACTTTGGATTTGATTATTTTATTGTTAGAAACCAGTAACTTTGGAAAAAGTTTTTCACAACGCGCGACTTTCCAAAATCATGTTTGATGATAAGATCATATTGGGACAATTTCTTTAGAAAATGAACGAAAATAATAAATTCAATGAAGAAGAAATGTTTATCAAATGCGATTTGGAAATTGTTATCAATGGTGAGAAGATAAGTAAAATAACCTGCATGGTTACAGTACTCGATTAAGGATATAAGTAGTGGGGATATTACCCTAAGGGACACAGGCCTCCCACTGTTTTCATGTTTTATGCCCATTTTGCCCCCAAAAACGTATAAAAAAAACACTAAAAACCCTTAAAAACGCATATTTTTTATTTTGCTTATTTTGCAAGATTTAAAAAAATATGTGTTTAAGGCTACAAAACAGGGAAAAAAATACTGATAAAACTATGAAAAACGTTTGTCGGTTTGTGGTCGTGAGGGATATAAACATACTTGAGGATCTTAATCTTGAAGAATAAAAAAAAAATGAAAAATTGTAAAACTGCTCTGAGAGGACAGTGGTATTTTTTTTATTTTTTTTCCCACTGTCCTCTCAACAGTTTTTTTGATCCGGATCATTTTTTTTTTTATTTCAACCTCTTTCGTTTATCAAATCTCTTCCAATATACAAGCTGGCCAGACTCATATATCAGAATCAATTCGATAATAGCAGCACACCTTATTATTCGCTTCTCGCTCACGAAGTCGATTTCATCGGCGTTTTAAGTGTGCTGCTCGAAAGTACAAATAAATTCGAAAGCGAATCCGAAAGAGGTCCGAAAACAACCAAGAAATAAATGTGCACATTATAGAATCGATCCGGGGGTGTTCGAAAGACTGGTGGCGATAATTACCGGTTCGCCACCATCACCCGTTTCAATATTTTTTTTTTCATATTTATGTTTAAAAATTAATTAATTAATAAATAAATAAAATAAACAAGATTTATTTCCTAAGATACCCACACTATATATTTTTTTAATATTTATTTTCAAAAATTATTTTCAATATTATTTTCAAATTTTTAATATTATTTTATGTTGAAAAAAAAACTAACCTCAGAAATGATTTGAACCGCTAGCATTTGAACAACAATGCCAGTCTATTCGCACCGCGCTATCGGAGTTCGGATTTTTGTCATTTTTTAAATTTTTAATTAATAAAAAAATAAAATAAAATAAATAAAATAAAATAAAAATAAATAAAATAAAATATAAATCTAAGATACCCACACCATTTTCAATATTATTTTCAAATTTTTAATATTATTTTATGTTGAAAAAAAACTAACCGTAGTTAGGATTTGAACCGCTATCTATTTGAACCACTGTGCCAGTCTAGCCCACTGCGCTATCGGGCTTTGGATTTTTGTCATTTTTAAAATTTTTAATTAATAAAAAAATAAAATAAAATAAAATAAAATATACAAGTACTTTATAAATCTAAGATACCCACACTATTTTCAATATTATTTTCAAATTTTTAATATTATTTTATGTTGAAAAAAAACTAACCTCAGATGTGATTTGAACCACTATACATTTGAACCACTGTGCCAGTCTAGCCCACTGCGCTATCGGGTTTCAAATTTTTTTCATTTTTACAACTATAAATAATCGATTCAAGTTCTTTAACTCTTTCCCGTAATTGTTTCATTTTCTTTAACCTTATCTCAGCAACTTCTACAGCTTTCATGTAAAAATGTCGATACTTTTCATTCTCTACCATCAACTCTTTGATATATTCTAATGGTTCTTCTTCTCTTCTTTTCATTCTCTTATGTTTAACTTCATTCAATTCATTTCTCATTCTTTCAATTAAGTCAGTCATTTTATAAATATTTTTTTATTGGATATATTAATTTTAATATATAAAAATGAATAATATAAATCTCAAAATTCAAGAAAAAAATAAATTAAATCTTGATTATAATAAAGAATTTACTCATGAAATAAAAAAAATCGATATTTTAAAAATCTCCCCAACTTCAGGATCTATTGCAAACTTAAATCGTAGGGGTGATATAGTTTTTCAATCTCTTCAAACATCAAACCCAATAGATATTTGTAATGCTAAATTATATTATAAAATTGAATTAGAAATTGAAGCAAACAAAGATATAACCCTAGAAAATAATTTCTTTCCAAATTTATTCTCCAACATGAGATTAAAACTAGGATCATCAGAAATTGAAACTGTTTTACATCCAGGAGTATATTCTACAATGTTAAATTTTATTTTGACTGGTTGTGATTATAAAAATGAATATGGTGAATTAACAGGTTGGATTCCTGATGTTAATAAAGGAGATTTAGATAAAGATGGTTTAGATATAAATTATGCTTACTATAAAAGAGCTGAACTTTATAAGTTGAAAAAATTTGAAGGTTATTTTGAATTAAAACACTTGTTCGGATTCCTTCAAAACTATAACCGGGTGCTCCATAATGTTTTTATAGAACTCATCTGTAATAGACTAGAAGGTGATAAAAGATTGTTCTATGGAGCTGCAGATACAAAAGCTAAATTAAAATTATCAACACTTGAATTGCATATACCTGAATGGACATTAAATCCACATTCTGAAATCAAACTCCTTGAAAGATTAAATTCCAACAAGTCTATAAATGTAAATTATTTAAATCGAATCTGTAGTGAATTTAGTATGACAGAGGGTTCAACATATTCTATAAAGGTAGCAAATTTAGCATAACGACCAAGATATATCTTGATTGGATTCAAAGAAACAGATTCATCTTTCCAAAAAAATAACAATCTATTTATTCAAAAGATTGTAGATGATAATATAAAAACAATTCAAATTCAATTAAATAGTTCTTATTATCCAATAAATAGAATGGAATTTAATATTGAAAATAATGAAAACATATTCCCATATCTAAATTATATTGAAACATGTTATGATTTCAAAGTTGAACCGCAATTAAGTTTAGAAGATTTCAAAAATTTATATTCTATATTTTGTATAAATGTATCAGACCAAGATGATCGCCTAGCTATAAATAATGTTGATGTTACACTTCATATAACAAAAGATTCTAATTTTAAAGCTAAAGTATATACATTAATATTAGAAGAAAAGAAAATAGAAATGAAATTATATGGTGGAAAGATTTCAATTATTGAAAATGTTAGGGGAGATTCTTCATAAGTAGATTCCCCCATAAAAAAACTTTTAAAATGAGTAAATATTGGAGATGCGAAACTTGTAATTGTCAAGTTACAAGACATCACAAAGCAAGTCATCTCAAAACTAAAAAACATCAAGGGTGGCAAGCAACAGGAGGTGATCTACAATCTTCAAAAACAACATCTACAATATTAAAACCTTTTACTACAGAAAAATATCCAGGTGAAAGACATTTATTCCGTCACAATTATACTGGACCAGGAACAAGATTAGATATTAGATTAGATGAAAATAATAATCCTAAACAAGGAGAAGAACCAATAAATAGAATTGATCAAGCAGCTTTAAAACATGACATTGCTTACAACTCTGAAGATCTTAGAGATAGACATGTTGCTGATGTGAATTTAATACATGATTTAAATAATATACAAAATCCATCAACCCAAGAAAAGATTCAAAGAGCTCTAGTTAAATTAGCAATGAAAGGTAAGATTTTCATAGGAGCAGGACTTCCTAGGAAAGCAAAAGATGTTGCTAATAAAAAGATTATCGAACAAGCAGAGATTGAAAGATCCCTCGAGAGTACAGCCAAGACTAGTTTACAAACCCCAACAGAATCAGAAATAAAATATGCCAACGAATTACACCATGAATTTAGAAAAAATAAAAAATATTTAAAAGTTCAAGTACATGAAAAAGATCAAACATGGTCTGCAGATTTAGTCTTTATGCCAACCAAATCATCAGACCTGAAAAATATAAAATAATTTTAACAGTAATAGATTTATATACAAGATTTGCTTTTGCAAGGTGTTTAGAAAATAAAACAGGATATTCAATTACAGAAGCATTTGAAAATATATTTGAAGAATATCAAAGAATTCCAAAATATTTATGGTGTGATAAAGGAACAGAATTTTATAACAAAGTTTTTACAAAGTTTTTAAATGAAAATGATATTAAATTATATTCAACAGAAAACGAAGGAAAAGCAGTTGTGGTTGAAAGATTAAATAGAACATTAAAAAATAAAATGTGGAAATATTTTACTGCTATTGGAAAACAAAAATGGAACAATGAATTGTTACAAAAGATTGTAAATGAATATAATAATGATGTACATAGTTCTATAAAATCAACACCTTTAAATGCTTCCATGAAGCCTGAAACCATTAAAGTGGTAAATATTGAAAATGATGTTATTGTTGATACAACCCCTATAAAACCAAAGTTTAAAATTGGTGACCGAGTAAGAATATTTAAATATAAAAATAAATTTGAAAAAGGATTCACAGCAAAATGGACAAATGAAATTTTTATTATAAATAAAATACATTATACAACTCCAATAACATATGGTATCATCGATTTAAATAATGAAAAAATATTAGGTAGATTTTATAATAATGAACTACAGAAAACAGATTTTTAAGTCGACAAGCCCTAAAACAAACTTTTCCATATTTCAGCTTCTTCTCTATCCAAATAAATATAATTATATTTTTCTTTCCAATGATTATCAACAAACATATCAAACATATTCTTATCAGGTTCAACATTTGAAAATAAATCATTATAAATCATATTCTTATCACGCTTGTCTAATTTAAAAAATATAAAACAATTAGAATTATTTCTTATAGAGTTTTTATCTAAAGCATAATATGTTTGAGATATATAAATAACATTACAATTATTATGTCTACCTCGTGTAAAGTAACTCTTTTGAATCTCTTGATTTTTCATGTTAACAACATCATCAAATATAACTAGATTCTTTTTATCTTTAGGAAGTAAATCACAATGTAAAACATCTTCAGGTTTATTAGAGAATAAGATCTGGATTCCATCCCCTATATAATCATTTTTATTACTAATATCTGATTCTAAAATCTTTTCCTTGTACCAATCAACCATATCACAAGGATGAAAAACCTCTTCGGGATATGTATGTTGATTTTTAAAAATATCAATTATAGCTTTTTTAGTTAATTTATTTTCAAATCCACATTTCAAAAGTTGTAATTCCGGTTGGTTAATGGTTGTAGAATAAAAGATTAAATTATTATAATCCAAAAAACCATCTTCTAATAACATTCTCATAAGAAGAACATTCTTTCCACATCCAGAAGATCCAATAATTAAGCATCTAAAATTATCAGGAAATACTTTATTATTAAATTTAGATTTATGTCTATTTAAAATTGGTTTCCAAGTATCCATTTTTATTTATTATAAAATGACAACACAAAACCCTACAGAGGAATCTTTGCAAGAATTAATAAATTCAAATAAAAATAAATCAGTAGTAATTGATGGTAAAAAATATTTTATTGGAAAACATGTAAAAGAACAAGTTAAAGAACATATAGGGAGTTCCTCCAAATCCGGAGGTATTCTTCCATTAGCTGCTTTAATACCTGCAATCATTGCCCGACTATCAGGTGCTGCTGGAATAGCTGGAGGAATTGCAACTACAGTTCAAAAAGCTAAAGAATCTCAAAAGACAGACCTAGAAAAAGAAAAACTACAAACTGAAATCGAGAAAATGAAGGGAGGGAAAGGTCTCTATCTTGATCCTTATAAAGGCCGTGGTTTAAATGATTTTTTAAAAAATCAAATTTCATCATCTGAATCTTTATCTTCAAAAGATAAAGATGATTTTAAAAAAATATGTAAATCTTTAAAGAATGGATGTCTTTGTAAAATTAAAAATGGTAAAGGTTTATACTTGAAACCCTTTCCAACGGATCCTTCACCAAAATGATACCATTTTTAATACCATTAAAATGGTATATGAAGAAAGATTAGCACTTTTAAAAAAATTACAATCAGAACAAGATAAATATAATAAAAAAGATACAACTCAACACGCTGAATCTATAATATTAAATGAGGTAATCCAACAACAACAAGGACCAACAATTAAAGCCATAAAAGAGTTAGAAGTTTTAAAATTTAAAGAGTTGGAAGATAAACAAGATTTAAAAGAATTACCATGGTTGGAAGATTTAAATATAAAACCTCTTATACTTGATCCTAAAATTAATGTGAGTTTAAGTAAAACAATTAAACCTACATTTAATATTAATGTTGAAGGATATCAAATAATAACAATTAATAAACATGAATTTCTGTTATATTTAAATTCAGAAAATAAATCACGTATTCATTCACAAAATGTTTATAATACTAAACACCTAGATTTTGAATTTACAGATGATTTTTATGGATTAGTTTGTGGATATCCCGCAGAGAATGTTGATCTTCTAGAAATTAAAAAATATTTAAATTTAATAGAATTAGTACATGGTAGTGCTAAAGCAAAACATATTCAAGATTTAAAGAAATATTTAAATAAAAATGATATTGTCACAGAAGAAGAGGGCCAGGGTCAGGGCCAGGGAAAGGGTAAGGAGATAAACCCAATCAATCTTTTTATTGAATTAAGAAAACTATTAGCAGCTAAAAAAGCAGGACATAATAATTTAGATTCTGATATTTTAAAGATTTCTAAAGAATTATTAAAACAAGGAATAATTTCAAAAGATAAATTTAATAAGTATACGAAGTTATAAATACGAAGTTATAAAATATAAAATGACTCCTTCAATATTAGATTTTTTAAAAACATTTGGAATAAATACAAAAACAAATTTTGATTTAAAAGATTATGCAGATTATTTAAATTTAAAAATAAAAATATTAATGAATGATGAATTGTCGAGTCTGAAGGGCATTCTGAAAGAAGACACTCCAAAGAAACGAAGTCCCCTGAATATCATTATAAATTATCAAAATTCAAATGAAAAAGGATCTCATTGGGTTTGTATATATAATAAATCTATATACTTTGATTCTTTTGGGATTAAACCCACTAAAGAAGTTGAAGACTATCTCTCGGACTATACTTTTAATTCTTTACAAGTTCAACCTAATAATACTAAAATATGTGGTATTATAAGCTTATATGTTTTGTATAGATTGAATAAATCTAAAGGAGAAGGTTTCACTTCCTTAATCCAAGAAATTTATAATGATTTAAAATCTATACTATGAAAATGGAGCTTCGCAACCTTCCGGAAGATAATTTAAAAAAAATGGTAAACATAATGTCAGATAAATATTCAAGAACTTTATCTATAAATTCAAAAGAATCAGACTTTACTATAAACTTTCAAGATTCAATTAAATTAGATCAAAATTTAAATTATGAATTAGGACTATTATGGTTTTGTGCTTATAATACTATTTTTAATATAACTAAAGATAATAACACATTTAGTTATGTAAGCCCCCCAAAATTCGAGGATAACATTATAATAATAATAGAACCCGGGGCTTATGAGATAAAAGATTTAAATA
This sequence comes from Schmidtea polychroa, assembly GCA_959609185.1. Classification (NCBI taxonomy): domain Eukaryota; kingdom Metazoa; phylum Platyhelminthes; order Tricladida; family Dugesiidae; genus Schmidtea; species Schmidtea polychroa. The sequence continues at coordinate 670 of CAUHTR010004096.1, read as the reverse complement.
ATATACTTTCTAAAAAAACAAATGGAGCTATTGAAATTAAAATAGATTTACCAACTTCAAAATGTATAATGACTTTAAAGAATATAAAAATTAGTTTTTTAGATAATTGTTTCTTTCACACAGTTTTAGGATTTAAACCTATGGCAGGCCCGACGCTAGAGTATTTGGCGCCCTAGGCAAACTAAAAAAATGGCGCCTCTAGTTTAGAAACAAACCCAATAATTAAAGAAGTAAATGAAAATAAAATAACTATACTTCATTTATTTATTACACAAAAATATATATAAAAACAAAAACCATTTAAAATTTAATTTTTCGTGCTTTTAGTTTAGCGAAATCTTCAAGCAGCAACTTCGTATCTATATCACGCGCCATTTCGTGTTCAATCGACAATATTGCTAATCCCACAAGCCGTTCTTGTGACATTGTAGATCTTATATATGTTTTGATCTGTTTAAGCTTCGAAAAGCTTCGTTCACCGCTTGCCACAGAAACTGGTAGGGTTAATAAAATTCGCAAAGCAACAAATATATTTGGAACGCTGTCCACTATATTATTTTTACAAATATAATTAAGTACATCTTCCGGCAATAAGTTTTTTGGAATATGTCTAGCTATAAATATCAATTCGTTCAATAAATCTGTACCATCAATATCTTTAGAATCATCG